>JARYGA010018692.1:0-66648 GCA_030545235.1 Helianthus tuberosus
ATCAAGTTCTACTGTTTAATTCACGACTTCGATTGTTTCCTGGTAAATTAAAGTCTAGGTGGTCAGGACCTTTTTCCTTCACCCATATTTTCCCACACGGTGCAGTAGAAATTAAATCTCGGAATGGCATTCCATTCAAAGTCAATGGCCAATGGCTGAAGCTCTATCAAGGATTCATTGAGGATGAGGAGGAAGAAATCTCGCTTCAAACGGTCGAATAATAAAAGCATCAACATCATACCTGGTAAGTTAGGAACAAACGGGTTGACCTCTAAATCGGTAAGTCTTCTAACCGAGTTTTTGGGAAACAAGGGCATTCACACGAGCACTAAAAAAGTATATATATATATATATATATATATATATATATATATATATAGGGAGCCGCTAGAATGAGAACCACCACGAGTTATGAGAACCACGAGAACCGCGCCCCGCGGGTGGCCGTTGACCACGAAATTTTTTTTACACCTAGATCCATATATTTTAAGACCGGGTGTAAATTTTGGGTTCAAACGGCGCGCCCGAGGGGGTAGTTTTTTACGCCCAAAGTTTGGTTAAAAAAAAAAGAAAAATTAAAAAAATTAAAAAAACCCAAACTTTGGGCGTAAAAAACTACCCCCTCGGGCGCGCCGTTTGAACCCAAAATTTACACCCGGTCTTAAAATATACGGATCTAGGTGTAAAAAAAATTTCGTGGTCAACGGCCACCCGCGGGGCGCGGTTCTCGTGGTTCTCATAACTCGTGGTGGTTCTCATTCTAGCGGCCCCCTATATATATATATAGGGGATGGATCATGAGAAAACTAGTTTAAATGAGAAAACCAAAAAACTAACCAAAAAAGCCTAAAAAAAAACCTAAAAACATACCAATTTTTTTTAAAAAAATCGCTACATTTTATGAATGGAAAAAAATTTTCAAAAAAAAAAAAAAATTTTTTTTTGGTTGTTCTGCACATGTGCACAAATACATAAAGCTTAAACCACTTAACCCACCCACCACCGACACCCCTCAAAAACCTAAACCCCCCACCCCCACCCCCCAAAAACCTAAATTCACCTTCCCACCAAAAGCCTAACCCCCCCCCCACCCACCCCCAGCCCCCAAAAACCTAAACCCCCCACCCCCCACCCTCCCGAAAACCTAAAACTAAACCCTAAACATAAACCCGAAAAAAACCTAAACCCCCCCCCCCACCCCCACCCCCAAAAACCTAAACCCCCCTCCCCCCCACACCCAAAAACCTAATCCTAATCCTAAACCTCCAAAAAAACTAACCCTAAAAGCTAAACTAGACTCAAAAAGCTAATTTTAAGCATGTAATGCAATTGTAGTACATGTTATATTGCACATGTGCACTACTATAATAATAGTATTGAAAACAAGACGACACCATAAATCTTTTTTTATGTCATAAAAAATATGCTCGAATATACTTGAATGAAAGATACAAAAATTTGTGATCTTATGGTGCCATTTTTGTTTTAAAATGATAACGTATGGAGAAATGGGAAATGTTTGAAAATTTATATATTTTTTTTTCCAATTTTACCCCTCCTTCATTAAAAGTCCCCCTCTCCTTCATTAAAAGTCTCCCCCTCCTTTTTAGTGTTTTTTTGGTTAGTTTTTTGGTTTTCTCATTTATATCTAGTTTTCTCATGATCCTCTCCCTATATATATATATATA
Organism: Helianthus tuberosus; assembly: GCA_030545235.1. Lineage (NCBI taxonomy): Eukaryota > Viridiplantae > Streptophyta > Magnoliopsida > Asterales > Asteraceae > Helianthus > Helianthus tuberosus. The sequence goes on from JARYGA010018692.1 coordinate 1,689, forward strand.
TATATATATATATATATATATATATATTTTCAAAAAAAATTCGCCCGGCACAGGGCCGTGTCCGCGCAACTGTCGGGATAAAACCCCTTTTCCAAACAGTTTCTTCATTTCCACACGCCCCGTTTCCCCGAAAACTCTCTGGTTCAGGCGATTTTTCTGCAAGATTTCGACGTCTCCTCTACTTCTAACATCAAGATGTCGAAGAAATTCACACGGTTCAATGCAAATGAGTTGGATGCTAAAGCAAGATACGGTGTGCTTCGAACCAGACCAGAGGAATACCCACGACAAGTGTGCATGGATCTTTTAGCAACAGTGAACCAGCTTGACCGGTTTAACAACCTAGTCACCGTGTTGGATCGTCCGTGTGACCCTAACGAGTCAATTTGAGTAGTTCATCATCCAATACAAAGGCGGAATCAATGTAAATGACGTCAACACAGCTTGTTCCTTTCTAATCTTTATCTATTACTGATTTCCTGAGCTTTTACAAGTTCAAATGACAAACGGACAGCACCTCGACTCAGAGAACATGACCTAATTCCGCTCCAAATGATACCAGCACACACATATATATAATGATCTGATTTCGCTTGAACCTGACACATCCCATTTCAAGCGAAATCAACATGTTGATTTCGCTTGAACTGATACGTGTCACTTTCAAGCGAAATAACACATTAACATTTAAACAAACCCTAATTTCAACCCTATTGTGTGCTCGATTAACCTATCTAGACATAAGACTCGATTAAGACGAAGTTAACAGACACTAGATGCACCAACAGACTCCCCCTTGGATGTTGACGAAGTCTTCGGCATCGAGTCTTTAGTCTTTGTCTCTTTCCAAATTGTCTTGACATTGTAAAAGCTTCCTTCAATCTTTATCTTCAAATTTTAACCTTCAATCTCCCCTTTAAATGTTAATCCAGAATCTAGACTCCCCCTTTCGATGACTCCCCCTCTCGATCAGCTGGGACTTGAATTCTGGTTTAAACTTTGACATTTTCAAAGTCATGGGGAACTTGATTCATGTTTCCTGCATAATCTCTACCTAAATATAAGATATATGACAATAACAATTTCAATCCAAACTTACCATTCACCTACATTTGATGATTTTGTCAGAATTAGAAATCCACTTAAGTATTCAGGTCCAAATTAATGACCCTGATTACTCAATTAGTCTACCAAGTTCAACTTAATGACCTTGGTTGATCTGAGACAATTCACACTGACATTTTAAAACAAACTAGTTCAAACATTTTCTGAAAATTTACAAATTTCAAATTAATGAACTTGTTTTGACTTATCAATTTCACAAACTTATCATGTTAAGCTCACAACTCATCTTCCAGCTCAGAAACTTCCTGCATCTGCTTCAAATTGAATCTGAAGATCAGCTTTCCACTTTGGTTTGTCGAAAAATAAAGCAGAAATGTAAAATCTTTTTGAATTTTTAATAAAACTTCTAAACTAGAAATGAAATACAGAACTAAAATGCAGAAAACGTAAACTATTTACAAACATATTTTTGATGAGCGTGTTAGGGAATCATATCAGCTATTCTGTGACAACCCTCACTAAATCAGGTATCCATACGACTTAATTAATAATTAATTACTGCTTAATTACTGTGCTTGTTTGAAATTACTGATGAACTGCTACTTGATTTCTGATACATGCATATACCTGCATCATACTTTACTTACCGTCACTACATTATTTAGATGCTGAACCTTAGTGACAAACATGATGCACAAAAAGCACAGTAGCACTATAACGGATAACCTATTGAGCATGCTGATAAAGCCAGCATCAGGCAGACACTGCCTCTAAGGCCGGTATGAGCCAGAAATATTTTAGTACACTAGTGGTGAGTGTAGGGATACAAGGGTTGTAGAACTGCGTCTCTAGGAATAAGTTACAATGACTGGATGTGCCTAAAACGTGCTCTAAGCACAAAATTCAGCACTTTACATAATAATTCAGCTTTTAGCTAACTAATAAAGTGCCAAAACATGAGAAAAATATTACTAGACACTTTCCAAAGTGTCAGAAATGAGTTGTGTCACTAAAAAGGGTATTAACGACACTTTAAAGCTTTGTTAACGCTTTAACGGATTACTATCCAACCGAACAACCGGACTTTACCCGGAACATGAAAATATTGTTATTTTCATTATTTATCTTTTTCTGAGCCAGTTAGGGTCCCTGAATACCCTAACACCCTTTGTAACGCGTGACACACAACTAACCGGGTTAAGCACTTAACTAACTTACTTAACCTAACTAATATACTTAACATTTAGTTGGTTTTGGACTAGGTACCCCCCCCCCCCTCTCTAACCGTCCCCAACTAGAGGGGACACACTTTGTACAAACTTGATTATTATAATCTCTCATGCTTAATATCATCAAGACACATGATCCATTGGACAATCATCTTATGATTTGTCTATAAGTTCCAAGATTTACACACACTTAACAACATAACCATCACTCAAACTCAACAACTCTCTCCCTCTCTTTGAACTTTCGGCCGAGAGCACCCACCACCCATCCATCCATTTTCGATTTCATGCAAGCCATTCCAATCATCTACAAGTGATAAGGATCTCATACGAAGAAGCTTGGTGCAATCGGAAGGCGAAGGACCTCTTTATCTTGCTTTTATCCACCCCATTTGCGCTTAGATTCTTCCCTAGCCTCGAGCTAGTGGTATGTTGCTTAAATCACCTACTCGAACTATTTTGAAGTGGTTAATACGATGTGTAACGGTTAAAACTCGAAATCTTACAAGATAAAGCTTAAAAGTCTACTTAAAACACTAAAAATGGTGGTTAAAAGCTCATATGTTGTGTAAATCTTGTAGTATTTAATTTGTGTAATTATTTGGACCCGATCTATGTTGTGGTAGCTCGGATCGTCATTTAACCCGGGTTGGTCATGATCATGGATCATGACATAAGGTCGTTTTGGAAGTAATAAGGGTTAAAGGACGAAACTCTACCACACATAAATCATGAACTTGTGCAAAAGCGATTTTGTTTGTGAAATAGTGTTTAAAACTAGTAGATCTACGGATCTACAAGTGGTATTTTCAAAGGACCAAGTGTCAAGAGAAAACATACTGTTAAAGGCGGATCTTTCATAAACAAGAATGATTTTAGTAAACACACAAGTGTGTAAACACTTGTGTAACACAAAGTTTTGACAAAATAACTAACTTGGTAAAAATTGATAAGAAGTTGTAAAGGTGAAATTTCTTTAAAACAGGGTTATTACGAAATAGGATTGTTTTATATAAAGATCCACTAAAAGTAATGGGATTTACTTCATAGTTTGGATAAAACCGCAAGTTCATGTATTTTTGCGATTTACATCTATTTTGACTAGTTTGATGGTTTGAATAATGCTTATTGTTGATTGAGAAAATTATTGGTTTAATTTATAAAAGAAAATGATACGCTTGAAAGCGTGGCCACCTCCAGTTACAGAGGAAACTCTGGCGAAATTTTTCTAAAAACCTAACACTTAGAATTATTTTCACTATAAGTGTTAGAGATACTTGTCGACTTGTTTTTAACTATGAATTTCGCCACGACTTTATTTACAAAATATCGGAGGTGGGATTTCACAAAATAAAACGTGATACATATATATATTTAGTATATATTTTTCACAACATCACTTGCATAAGTGTTTATGATTATTTTGTGAACTACGTAAATATTATTTTTAGGGTAAAAATAATATTACTAAGTGTTATTTTGGGAAAATCACATGTATTAAAATATAATATTTTTGGGAAGAATATTTATATTTTGAAGTTGGAAATAAAATATATTAAGTGAGACTTAATAGTGTAATCCGAATGTTACGGAACGCACATGTATTAAATCCCCCATCCTTGGGAAGGAAAATAACTACCAAGTATATACAGAATGTAAACACGAAATAGTTGCCTAACTATTTCCCAAAACTTAAACCATAAAGCTAAGGCACGGCCGTCCGTCTAATAGAGTTAGTACGTGTAGGTCGTCATACAGCTGTTTGATTTGGAGACATACTTGGTAGAGACGCACCACGGTGAGTTCATGTCCCCCTTTTCTCTTAACTGTTTTCAGTTTTTAACTGCGGGGGTGAAATACATGTTAGTTTGATTACAAGTACTTTATACATGGTATGGTTAGCGTAAGGAGGTTTACTACTTAGATCATGTGAGTGGGTAGGAGCAATATGAGGCCATTAGTCCTCATGGCAGGACCGAGGGACAGGAGCGGTAGATCTATCTGGGTGTAGCGAGCCCAGCCCCAGGCCAAACTAGAAACGGACCTCGGGGTGACTTTGTCCACATACTAATGCCGTGGTGAAATCTGCTAGGTTTGAGTCTCCCTACTTGCACTTCACATATATCAGTGGCCTTGCAAACCACCGGTGATCTCAATTCCCTTATTTGCTACATACCAAGACTATTTTTATACTTACAAAGGTTTATTTACTCACTTACGCATGAACTCGCTCAACATTATTGTTGATTTTTCAACTTACATGTATTTCAGGAAATTAAAGATCTGGCGCGGTATGTTATGTTTTCCCGCTGCATAAGGGTTCCGAGGTCATCCCAGTTTAGGAAATGTGACTTTTTCCTGGACGAGTCACAAATCTTAAACTGCGTTTATTTCATGTCGATGTTTATGTCTTTCAAACAATATTTATGTTATGATGCAGTAAGTCCCTAAGACAATGTGATGTTACTTCAGTTTTAAAACTTAAATCTATGGATGAATTTGCATGGTTTTATTTCATATAGCTTTGTTATGGTTAAGTTATGGTATTAAGAAGTCACACCAAATTAACCACGCTTCCGCAAAGCCAGGGTGTGACAGCTTGGTATCAGAGCTCTGATCATAGCGAACTAGGATTCTTTCTCGAGTCTAGACTATGATCACTAGGGCTCTCACGAAAGCATTTTTACTGCATACCACTTAAGTCCAGACCCAAAACTTTTTACAAACAAATGTTGAGCACATTTTATTTATTATTTATAGGCTCAGTCTAGAAAGGTTGAGGCTCGGTCTGAGAGGCCGAGGCTCGATCTGAGAGATCGAGGTAGTTGGCTAGTGGGACTAGGAGGATTGGCTAGTGGGACTAGGAGAATTGGCTAGTGGGACTAGGAAGAGCAGTCTGAGAGGCTGGGAGAATTGGCTAGTGGGACTAGGAGAATTGGCTAGTGGGACTAGGAAGAGCAGTCTGAGAGGCTGGGAGGCTAGTGGGACTAGGAGAATTATTTGAATGCTTACTTGGTGACTTATGTGATTATCTGATTGTATGATTGACTGTTTGTGCATGTTTATGTTACAGACACCATGGACACCTCTGGCACAGGTGACTCAGACACCACAGGACCTAGACCTATAGTATCAGATGACCTAGAGTCTTCAGAGCGCGAGGTCCACACATCCGACGTTACTAGCACGGACGAGGACGACTTCCAGCCCTTCGCTTTACCTGATGGTGCTGATGAGCTCGCTGATGGCCCTCTGGCCGGGGACCTACCGTTAGTGGAGATCCCTGCTCCCATACCTTTGGCTTCATATCCTGCTTACGATTTACTCCTCGACGCCGACGCCGACGACGACGTCGATCTGTTTGATGACGAGCCCTTAGAGGCGGATGTTCAGGGCGAGGCCCTTCCTGCTGCTGGTGATCTCTTGATGATCGCAGATGCTCCCGCCGAGGAGTCACCTGCTCACTCTCTGGTCCCAGACTCTTTCGAGTCTGTGGCCTCCGCACCTTCACACACCCAGAGTGCGCAGCACGTTTCTCATGGATCAGATCCCGACCAGGCATCCTCTGTTGCCCCTATTCCTAGCTTTACTTTCGACCACGATGATGTGGAGGATTCCGATCCTGTCTTTCCCCCAGGATTCGACCCAGATGAGGATATAGAGTTTATACCCATGGATCAGCCTATGGAGGATCCAGTCGACCCAGTTGATCCCATCGACCCTGAGTTTGATTTTGAGATGGCCTTTGATGAGCCCGAGCAGCCACTAGACCCTGCTCCTGACCCAGTACTTGAGCATGACCCAGTTCATGCAGACGCACCTATTATTGAGCCTGTCATTGCTGACCCACTTATTGATGATCACCCTGTGGATGCTCCGTTGTTGGAGGGCGATCATGTTATTGCTGCTGATCATGTTGATCCCCCACTTTTTGCTGATGCACCAGTTGACCCTCTTGTTGCACCCCACCATGATCCTATGCCAGTTCAGTTTGATCATGCGCCTTTTGAGGCACAGATTGACCCACGAGATGAGCACGCCCAGTGTGGGTGGATTCCTGCTGATGATGAGGTTCCACCTATTCCTCCTCATACCACTGCTGCACGTCATGCTGATTTCACATTTTCATTTCCTCAGTTCACGCCTCCAGCTCTACCTGGAGAGGGTTCTTCGGCCCATCCCTTTGGGCATGTGCCGACGTCTGTTCCCGTTACGCCACAGTTTTCACCTGTTTTACCCCCTGTACCACCGTTCTTTGTGCCACCTTTTGATCCAGCCAGTGAGCCATTTCTTTGGACGTCACCATCTGTTATGCCACTGACCGACCCCTACCATCCTTTTCATATGGGGTACACTATTGAGGACGTTTTGATATCGATTGTTGTCCAGCAGGAGGCACTCACACAGCGCATCCAGGAGCTTGAGAGAGCTCAGCCGCCGCTGTGTCAGTGTCAGGGACAGACCCACCCTACTTCTTCGCAGCACCCTCGACCTTTGTTACCTGACTATGCTGCACGCCTTTTGGCACTTGAGCAGCAGGTTGCTTCTTGGTTGCGTACCCAGAGAGCCATGGAGGAGGACTGGCTCCAGTTGCGTCGTTTGTTCTACACTCACTTTCCCCCTCCTCCACCGCCATCCGTGTAGAGCTCTTCAGTACCGTATGGGTAGACGCTGGTGAGAAGACGGCGATTACTTTTGACTGCACAACATTTTTGGAGACTACATTATGATTCTGACTTTTGTTGACATGTATTTGATGTACTGACACTGATTTGATATAGTTTTTGGACTAGGGTGATGTAGCCCTTAGTCGACTGATGTTGTATGACACTGTGATGAACTTGTACGCTTACTATGTGGTCTCAATATATGGCAATCGCAGTATTCTCATCATACTTGATGCTTGATTTGGTTATTTGTATTCTATGACATGGGATGTTGTGTGATTGATGTTTGTGACATGGGATGTTGTGTGATTTATGATTATAACATGAGATGTTATGTACTATTACTATCATAAAGCGTACGTTTTATAACTATTGCCTGACCGACGTAAACACATCTTTTAGAAGATGCCGCCGAAACGTCCAACGCCGATGCCTACCAATGAGGCAGAACTCCAGCAAGTCATCGCTGCTGCCATCGTACAATACGCCGCTTCGCAAGGAGGACCCAGCGGAAGCAGCTCAAACAACAATGGCAACAATAATCCACCTCATGGGTGAACCTACAAGCAGTTTCTAGACTGCAAACCGGTCAACTTTGATGGCACAGGAGGTGCTGTCGCCTTTGTCCGTTGGGCTGAGAAAACTGAATCTGTTCTTCGCATGAGCAAATGCGCGCTAGATCAGCAAGTCACCTATATCTCCGGGCTATTCCTGGATGGAGCCCTTTCTTGGTGGAATTTGCAAGTACAGACACTTGGTGAAGCTGCTGCCTACGCGCTAACCTGGACCGAACTGAAGGAACTTATGCGCAAAAAGTACTGCTCTCGCGCGGAAATCCAAAGATTGGAAACTGAGTTCTGGCATTTGAAAATGGAAGGTCCAAAGATCGCAGAATACGTTCAAAGGTTCCATGACTTATCGCATGTGGTACCCTACATGGTCACTCCGGAGTTCAAGCGGATTGATCGTTTCATTTGGGGATTAGCTCCTCAAATCATAAGCATGGTGACCTCATCCAAGCCTGCCACAATTACTGAAGCAATCGATTTGAGCGTGGCTCTCAATGAGGAGGCTATTCGCCTGAACAAGTTTGATGATGCTGAGCATAGGAAGAAAGAGACTCACGTCGAGTCGTCAGGAGGTAACAAACGAAAGTTCTCAAACTTCAAGCAGGGCGCCAGTGTGGCGGTTAAGAAAGGAGGATCAGGCACGCCAGCTCAGGTTACAGCTGGTAGTGGAAAGAAAGGAAAAGGATATCAGGGCACCCAGCCCAAGTGTAATACCTGTCAACGCCATCATACTGGCCATTGTAGTGTGAAAGTATGCGAAGCATGTGGAAAGCCGGGCCACTTGAAGGATTCTTGTTGGGCTAGTGCTGGCCGGGGAGGCCAAGGAGGATTTGGGAATAGGAATAATAATCGTAGTGGTAATGGAAATCGCCCACAAGTAAACAATGGAGGAAACGGGAATCGAGGCAACAATGTGAATCAGGCTGGTAATGCGAACCAAAACAACAACCAAGCTGGAAATGGAGGTGGAAACGGGCAAAGACTTGGATGCTTTAACTGCGGTGATATCGGGCATTTTAAGAAGCACTGCCCAGAGTTGAACCAAGCCCGTGGAAGAGTGTTCCAAATCGAAGCGAGGGAAGCGCGCCAGGATCCCAATGTCGTTACTGGTACGTTCCCTGTAAATCAACGCTATGCATCCGTTTTATTTGATACTGGTGCCGATCATAGCTTCGTGTCGTTAGAATTTAAGAATATGCTTGGTTTAGCCGCTAATAAGTTAGATATTCCATACTCAATCGAATTGGCTAATGGGAAATTAGTAGAAGCCAATGAAGTTATCAGAGGCTGTGTGATCGAATTAGGAGAGCGTGAGTTTGCTCTGGATCTACTACCAGTCCAGTTGGGAAGCTTTGACGTAGTAGTAGGAATGGATTGGTTATCAGGCAACAAGGCTGAGATAGTTTGTCACGAAAAGGTTGTTCGTATCCCAACCGAAGATGGCGAAACAATTGTGGTTCACGGGGAAAAGCGTGATACGCCGTTGAGAATTATCAGCTGCCTAAAAGCGCGAAAGTGTTTGCAGAAGGGATGTGCTGCCTTCCTGGCACACATTGTGGATAAGAAGGCTGCTGAGCCAAGAATCGAAGACATCTCTGTCATGAGGGAATATCCAGAAGTCTTCCTAGAGGACTTACCTGGACTGCCACCTCAGAGGCAAGTAGAGTTTCACATCGACTTAGTTCCAGGCGCCGCGCCTGTGGCTAAGGCACCTTATAGACTTGCTCCGTCTGAGATGCAGGAACTGTCGACACAACTTCAAGAGTTGTTAGACAAGGGATTTATCCGACCAAGCTTCTCACCTTGGGGAGCTCCGGTCCTGTTTGTTTATGTGAGCAAATGTCTAACGTGCGCTAAGGTGAAAGCGGAATACCAGAAGCCTTCAGGACTTCTGCAACAACCTGAGATTCCCAAATGGAAATGGGAACCAATCTCAATGGATTTTATTACAAAGTTGCCAAGAACGCCAAGAGGTCATGACACTATCTGGGTGATAGTTGACCGCCTAACGAAGTCAGCACACTTCTTACCTATCAAAGAGAAGGATAATACGAGCAAGCTGGCCGAAATATACATGAGAGAGATCGTCGCACATCATGGAGTGCCTCTCTCGATCATCTCTGATAGAGACGGAAGGTTTGTGTCAAGGATATGGCAATCCTTCCAAGAAACCTTTGGCTCGCAATTAAATCTGAGCACGGCGTTTCATCCGCAAACTGACGGTCAAAGCGAGCGAACGATACAGACTTTGGAAGACATGCTGAGAGCGTGTGTTATGGATTTGGGCGGTAGCTGGGACAAGCATTTGCCTTTGGTCGAATTTTCATACAACAACAGCTACCACACCAGTATTGTTGTCGCGCCATTTGAAGCCCTTTACGGACGCAAGTGCCGATCACCCCTATGCTGGGCTGACGCAGGTGATAGGCAGCTTGCTGGTCCTGAAATCGTCCAAGAGACGACAGACAAGATTGCGCAGATTCTGAAACGCATCGAAGCCGCTCGCCACAGGCAGAAAGCCTATGCGGATCCAAATCGGAAACACGTGGAATTTCAGGTGGGAGAAATGGTGTTATTGAAAGTTTCACCCTGGAAGGGTGTGGCACGCTTCGGAAAGCGTGGGAAGTTAAATCCGCGCTACATTGGTCCTTTCAGAATTTTGGAAAGAATAGGACTAGTAGCATACAAGTTGGATTTACCTGCTGAACTGAATGGTGTTCACGATACATTTCATGTATCCAACCTTAAGAAGAGTCCAACTCAAGATGACATTGCCATTCCCATCGACGAGATTCAGGTTGACGACACACTCCATTTCGTTGAAGAACCGGTTGAGGTTACGGATTGGAAAGTAAACAAGACCCGCCGGAGCAGTGTCAAGCTCGTCAAGGTTCGTTGGAATGCCAGACACGGTCCTGAATACACCTGGGAACGTGAGGACCGGATGAAAGAGAAATACCCCCACTTATTTCCTAAGAACCCTGCATCTACAAGCAGAACTTAAAATTTCGGGACGAAATTTTTCTAACGGGGGGAGAATGTGACAACCCTCACTAAATCAGGTATCCGTACGACTTAATTAATAATTAATTACTGCTTATTTACTGTGCTTGTTTGAAATTACTGATGAACTGCTACTTGATTTCTGATACATGCATATACCTGCATCATACTTTACTTACCGTCACTACATTATTTACATGCTGAACCTTAGTGACAAACATGATGCACAAAAAGCACAGTAGCACTATAACGGATAACCTATTGAGCATGCTGATAAAGCCAGCATCAGGCAGACACTGCCTCTAAGGCCGGTATGAGCCAAAAATATTTTAGTACACTAGTGGTGAGTGTAGGGATACAAGGGTTGTAGAACTGCGTCTCTAGGAATAAGTTACAATGACTGGATGTGCCTAAAACGTGCTCTAAGCACAAAATTCAGCACTTTACATAATAATTCAGCTTTTAGCTAACTAATAAAGTGCCAAAACATGAGAAAAATATTACTAGACACTTTCCAAAGTGTCAGAAATGAGTTGTGTCACTAAAAAGGGTATTAACGACACTTTAAAGCTTTGTTAACGCTTTAACGGATTACTATCCAACCGAACAACCGGACTTTACCCGGAACATGAAAATATTGTTATTTTCATTATTTATCTTTTTCTGAGCCAGTTAGGGTCCCTGAATACCCTAACACCCTTTGTAACGCGTGACACACAAATAACCGGGTTAAGCACTTAACTAACTTACTTAACCTAACTAATATACTTAACATTTAGTTGGTTGTGGACTAGGTACCCCCCCCCCCTCTCTAACCGTCCCCAACTAGAGGGGACACACTTTGTACAAACTTGATTATTATAATCTCTCATGCTTAATATCATCTAGACACATGATCCATTGGACAATCATCTTATGATTTGTCTATAAGTTCCAAGATTTACACACACTTAACAACATAACCATCACTCAAACTCAACAACTCTCTCCCTCTCTTTGAACTTTCGGCCGAGAGCACCCACCCACCCCCCCATCCATCCATTATCGATTTCATGCAAGCCATTCCAATCATCTACAAGTGATAAGGATCTCATACGAAGAAGCTTGGTGCAATCGGAAGGCGAAGGACCTCTTTATCTTGCTTTTATCCACCCCATTTGCGCTTAGATTCTTCCCTAGCCTCGAGCTAGTGGTATGTTGCTTAAATCACCTACTCGAACTATTTTGAAGTGGTTAATACGATGTGTAACGGTTAAAACTCGAAATCTTACAAGATAAAGCTTAAAAGTCTACTTAAAACACTAAAAATGGTGGTTAAAAGCTCATATGTTGTGTAAATCTTGTAGTATTTAATTTGTGTAATTATTTGGACCCGATCTATGTTGTGGTAGCTCGGATCGTCATTTAACCCGGGTTGGTCATGATCATGACATAAGGTCGTTTTGGAAGTAACAAGGGTTAAAGGACGAAACTCTACCACACATAAATCATGAACTTGTGCAAAAGCGATTTTGTTTGTGAAATAGTGTTTAAAACTAGTAGATCTACGGATCTACAAGTGGTATTTTCAAAGGACCAAGTGTCAAGAGAAAACATACTGTTAAAGGCGGATCTTTCATAAACTAGAATGATTTTAGTAAACACACAAGTGTGTAAACACTTGTGTAACACAAAGTTTTGACAAAATAACTAACTTGGTAAAAATTGATAAGAAGTTGTAAAGGTGAAATTTCTTTAAAACAGGGTTATTACGAAATCGGATTGTTTTATATAAAGATCCACTAAAAGTAATGGGATTTACTTCATAGTTTGGATAAAACCGCAAGTTCATGTATTTTTGCGATTTACATCTATTTTGACTAGTTTGATGGTTTGAATAATGCTTATTGTTGATTGAGAAAATTGTTGGTTTAATTTATAAAAGAAAATGATACGCTTGAAAGCGTGGCCACCTCCAGTTACAGAGGAAACTCTGGCGAAATTTTTCTAAAAACCTAACACTTAAAATTATTTTCACTATAAGTGTTAGAGATACTTGTCGACTTGTTTTCAACTATGAATTTCGCCACGACTTTATTTACAAAATATCGGAGGTGGGATTTCACAAAATAAAACGTGATACATATATATATTTAGTATATATTTTTCACAACATCACTTGCATAAGTGTTTATGATTATTTTGTGAACTACGTAAATATTATTTTTAGGGTAAAAATAATATTACTAAGTGTTATTTTGGGAAAATCACATGTATTAAAATATAATATTTTTGGGAAGAATATTTATATTTTGAAGTTGGAAATAAAATATATTAAGTGAGACTTAATAGTGTAATCCGAATGTTACGGAACGCACATGTATTAAATCCCCCATCCTTGGGAAGGAAAATAACTACCAAGTATATACAGAATGTAAACACGAAATAGTTGCCTAAGTATTTCCCAAAACTTAAACCATAATGCTAAGGCACGGCCGTCCGTCTAATAGAGTTAGTACGTGTAGGTCGTCATACAACTGTTTGATTTGGAGACATACTTGGTAGAGACGCACCACGGTGAGTTCATGTCCCCCTTTTCTCTTAACTGTTTTCAGTTTTTAACTGCGGGGGTGAAATACATGTTACTTTGATTACAAGTACTTTATACATGGTATGGTTAGCGTAAGGAGGTTTACTACTTAGATCATGTGAGTGGGTAGGAGCAATATGAGGCCATTAGTCCTCATGGCAGGACCGAGGGACAGGAGCGGTAGATCTATCTGGGTGTAGTGAGCCCAGCCCCAGGCCAAACTAGAAACGGACCTCAGGGTGACTTTGTCCACATACTAATGCCGTGGCGAAATCTGCTAGGTTTGAGTCTCCCTACTTGCACTTCACATATATCAGTGGCCTTGCAAACCACCGGTGATCTCAATTCCCTTATTTGCTACATACCAAGACTATTTTTATACTTACAAAGGTTTATTTACTCACTTACGCATGAACTCGCTCAACATTATTGTTGATTTTTCAACTTACATGTATTTCAGGAAATTAAAGATCTGGCGCGGTATGTTATGTTTTCCCGCTGCATAAGGGTTCCGAGGTCATCCCAGTTTAGGAAATGTGACTTTTTCCTGGACGAGTCACAAATCTTAAACTGCGTTTATTTCATGTCGATGTTTATGTCTTTCAAACAATATTTATGTTATGATGCTGTAAGTCCCTAAGACAATGTGATGTTACTTCAGTTTTAAAACTTAAATCTATGGATGAATTTGCATGGTTTTACTTCATATAGCTTTGTTATGGTTAAGCTATGGTATTAAGAAGTCACACCAAATTAACCACGCTTCCGCAAAGCCGTCACAAGTACCGTTAAGCTTTAATTACATACTCAGAATTAAACAATTCACTTAGATTGTTGATATACTGATCCACTTAAATTCTCACATAAATTTCAATCTGTCCAGGATACGGATTTGATGTTTTAGAGACTTAAACTTATACGTGTGTCCCACCTCTTGAATATACTCCCGTATCCAGATCCCAATATTCAGTCTTACAGGTGAGTATACCACAAATGATATCTGTAAGGGGTTAAATTACGAAGAACCGTGAGTGCTCAGGTCAGAACTTCCGTTCAGCAGAGAGATGACGGCTTCGACTATCGGTGTGTCCCCTTTAGAGGATCTTTTTTTTACAACAACCATGATTAGCATTTTTCAATGTTTTATCATTTTTTAGCTGAGGGCGGCGCTATTATTCGGGGAGTAGGCCATTGCTTCCGCATTATCAGAAGTCCCGGAATAATACCCCAGATATCACTGAGTATAAAGACCTAGTATCTCAGAAAGAGGGATCCTTCAAACAAGATTTCAGGGGTTACCTATATATCCAAGTAGTGTTCCCCACGAAATAGGCAAGTAAGGATTTAGGTTTATATCCCAAACAAACCTACTAAATGTGTAAAAACCTATCGGCACATCATCAGCGAGACTGTTTAACCCATTTTAAACTTTACATATCTTTAGCATACCGTAACTGTTAAGCCAATGTACTATCATTTTCCCTTTTTACTGTTTTTGTATTTTCTGAAAATATTACCCTACTCCCCCTAAATACCAAAACAAGTAAAAAATCGACAAACCATTGCAGATTGCTTCTCAACATCATCATCTACAATGTCTCCTTCATCAACGCCAAGAATCTCCTCCAACACCGATAAAAGCTTCATACCGTTTAGTTTTAGCAAATATTGAAAACGAGTTTTGTCAAATGCTTTGGTATGTAAATCAGCTTTTTGCTCGTCAGTGTGGATTTTCTCAATTCGTATCAAGTTCTTCTCGAAACAATCTCGGATGAAATGATGACGAATCTCAATATGTTTCGTTTTAGCGTGATGAACAGGATTTTTAGTAATGTTTATCGCTGCCTCATTATCAACAAAGATAGGGGTGTTTAGAAATTGCAAACCGTAGTCGCGCATCTGTTGCTGGATCCACAAGATCTGAGAGCAGCAACTGCTAGCAGATATATACTCCGCTTCACATGTTTATAAAGCCACAGAGGTCTGCTTCTTGCATTGCCAGGTGACCAATCGTGATCCGAAAAACTGGCACCCCGCTGTTGTTGATTTAGCTTTAACTTTGCAGCATCCGAAATCTGAATCGGAATAACCTTCGAGCATGAATTCACCATCTTTTGGATACCCCAACCCCAACGATGGAGTTCCTTTAAGGTAGAGTAATATCCTTTTAACAATGACCATGTGCGAAGCTCTTGGGTTTGATTGAAATCTTGCTGTGAGGCAGGTTGGATACATAATATCGGGTCTTGAAGCTGTCAAATACATCAGCGATCCGATCATGGAACGATACAGCGTTTCATCTACCTTCTCTCCGGTGAGATCAGGGTTTATCCCATGGTTCGTTGCTAATGGGGTGGAAGCTGGAGTAGAACCTGACATCCCGAATTTCTCCAAGATATCATGAACGTACTTCGTTTGATGTATGAAAATTCCTTTGGGTAGTTGATCAACTTGAAGTCCCAAGAAGAATTTCATCTCACCCATCGATGACATTTCAAATTTCTGCTTCATAACTTTTTCGAAATCTTTGCACAGATTCCCATTTGTTGACCCAAATATAATGTCGTCCACGTATATCTGAACAATTAGAAGTTATCCGTCGACCTCTTTGGTGAAGAGAGTGGCATCCACTTTTCCAAGAATGAAGCTGCTGGCTAGTAGGTGTTGAGACAATGTCTCGTACCAAGCTCTCGAGGCCTGGTGTAAACCATACAGCGCTTTATCTAGCAAGTAGATCTTGTCTTTGTGGATTGGATCGGTGAAGCCCGGTGGCTGTCCGACATATACCTCCTCTTTTACCTTCCCATAGAGAAACGCAGATTTAACATCTAACTGATATACTTTGAAATTTTTCCAAGATGCAAATGCTAGGAAGATTCTGATCGCTTCAAGTCTAGCAACTGGAGCATATACTTCAGTGAAATCTATCCCCTCTTGCTGACTGAAACCCTGGACTACGAGTCGAGCTTTGTTACGAATAATTACCCCTCGATCGTCTCTCTTACACTTGAACACCCACTTGGTGTTTATCATCCTCTGACCGTCAGGCAAGTCTACTAACTTCCACACTCCTAACTTCTCAAACTGACTCAACTCTTCTTACATAGAATTGACCCAAGAATCTTCAGTTAGCGCCTCTTTGTATGTTCGCGGTTCGATCTGCGAAATAAAACAACTTAGTGAAAACTCAGTTTGTAAAGGTGCTACTGTAGAATAAAAACAAGTAAGGTTTTGGTCAATTTGACGTCTAGTGCGAACGCCTGATTGTAATTCTCCAATGATCAGCTCCTATGGATGGTATGAAAGAGTTCTTGGCATCACTTCGCCTGGAACATCTACCTCGCCTTCCAGATTATTAACATTCTGATTTGCACCTTGTTCACTGATTGGGTTTATTTGACTTGAAATCTGAATTTGCTCCCCCTCAGAATCTGAATCACCACGATCAAATACTAGCATGTTCTCAGATTCTTGATTATCATTCTGTGCCGTCAGATTATCATGAGCAACTTCCTCTTATTGAATATCATCATGTTCTCCAGCATTGCTTGGACCTGCTTCATCGTCATTTGAAGCTCGAACTTAACGTCTAGAATACTCAGCTGGGAACCTTTCCTGCGAAGACTCATACTCTTTGAGAATATCCAACTCGTCAAAGAAATCTTCTTCTTCCTTTTCTTTTTCCATGTCAAACGAATCCCATAACTTGTCATAATGAAAACGCCATGAATTTCCAGGATTCTGCGGTGGCATTGTGTAACCTTGACATTCAACATTATGTGATTCAATAATCCTCTTCAAACTTGGAACAAAGACTCGTTTCTGAGGACTTGAGTATCCCATAAATATTCCTTCAATACTCTTTGCACTAAATTTTCCAAAAGGCTCTAGAACAGTACAGGGTGACCCAAACGGTTCTAAATACTTCAGATTTGGTTTGCGGTTATTGATCAACTCAAAACATGTCTTGTTGAATTTCTTTACAGTGAAAATCCGGTTGAGTGTATAGCATGCGGCAGATACTGCTTCTGCCCAAAAGTTTACTGGTAGCTTTGAATCAGCAAGCATTGTCCTGGCCGTTTCAATTAGCGTCCTGTTCTTTCTTTCAGCTACTCCATTCTGCTGCGGAGTATACGGAGCACTAAATTCATGCAATATACCTCTCTCATCACAATACTCTTCCATCTTGTTGTTCTTGAACTCAGTACCATTATCACCTCTGATTCTTTTGATACGCCTTTGGTACAAGTTTTCAATTTTTCTGAACAACGCCATCAAACTATCAAACGTCTCATCTTTCGACTTCAGAAATGAAACCCATGAAAACCTTGAAAAAATATCCGTGACAACCAAAAAATAGTAATCACCAGTGATGCTTTTGACTTTTACTGGACCAAAAAGATCCATATGAAGTCTCTCTAACGGTCTTGAGACTGGGTTGACTTTCTTTTGAGGATGTGATTTCTTTTTTTGCTTGCCTTTGATGCAGCTAATGCACTCCCCCTCAAGATGAAAACCTTTGACATGAACACCAGTAACCAAATCATTGTGCACCAAGTGATTCATTTTTCTAAGATGTATATGACCCATCTTTCGGTCCCATAATTTTGACTCTTTTTCCGTTGCTCTTGACACAAAACAGTGAGCCTGACCCGTTGTTGTAGTTGCTACACTCATGTCCAATACATACAGATCATTCACTCTAGGTGCCCTCATGATAATCCATTCTTTAGGGATAACAAATCCTGGTTTCAAGATCAAATATTCTTTGTCTGTAAAGTGCGTTGTATACATCCGATCACAAATATGAGAAATACTCAGAAGATTATTGTCAAGCTCGGTGATGTAATTAACTCTTTCAAACGTAACAATCCCATTGGATAACGTTCCTTCTCCAACTATTCTACCACCTTGATTGCCTGCAAAACCTACATAACCACCATTGAAATTTCTAACATCATACAGCAGGGCTGTTTTCCCTGTCATGTGCCGAGAAGCTCCACTATCCATAATCCATCGTGAAACGGATCTTTGAAGCTCCTGCACATATCAAAAACACTTTTAGTTAGATTTTGATGCTACCCCAACCTCTTTTGACTCGGGTAACTTGACATTAAGGTGACTTTTAGCAATGTAAAGTGGTGGAAAATTCTTGTCATTCATCTTCAAGCTTTCCTCAGATCCAACCTCAACCTCTTTGTATAAGAAAAACTCATCTTTCTTAGGTTGACCGGTTGGTTGATCTTTATTTTGAACATTCTTCTTCTCTGGTGGAGTAGAAGATTGTTTCTCCAATTGTTCATAATAATCCAAAGGAACATCCATCTTTACCGGAGTGGTAGAAGACGACTGTTTTTCTGACTCTGAAACCTTTGGTTTTGGAACACTTGATTTCTTTTCAACCACTTTTGGCTTCCATGTTTGTTGAGACGATGCAACCCGTTTGTAAAACTTATCATTTTTAGTTACCATATTCTTAACAGGTTCAGTTTTGATCTTGGTGTTGTCATTTTTCAAATTTTTTTTCTCAACAACCAATGGAGCTTTTCCCTTCACGTCATCTTTCTTTCTTGAATTCATCACAACTTCAATCTTAGGCTTTAAGTTGGTACACTTTCATGCAATATGTCCAATTTGATTGCATTTGAAGCATATTCGAGTGTCAACTACCTGACTTGTGCCTTCAGACTGATGTTGTGAGGCCTTCTTCTAAAAAAACTCTTCATTTGTTTTCGAAAAAATATTAGATTCTTCATCAGAAAGTGAACTCGAACTTGACACAAACACTTTCTTCTCAGCAAACCTTTTGTTTTGAACATCTCTTCTTTGATAATTCTTACCACCCTGATAACCACCCGACCATCTGTTTCGATTATTGTTATAAAAACGTGGTGGAACAACAGGTTTCTTGTAGTAAGCTTTATCTTTTTCAAAATTCATTTGCCTCTTTGTCTGATTCAAACCTTCTACTTCAGACAGGTCAATTTCAACCAGTTTGAAAACATTTTTCAATTTATTCACATTAACATTCTCCAGAGGAAACTCAGAATCTGAATACAACTTTTCCGATCCCGACATCTTGTACATGACAAGAGTAGGTTCTTCATTTAAGTTGTTTTTGGATTTTAGTTTCGGAATGTAATTGTTCAGAAAACACTCTTCATCCTCAACTGAATCACTATCAGACTTCAAAACACTTTCAGCCATTCCTTGCACAATCTCAGTTTGAACACTATCATCAGATGAAGAAAATGTAACATCAATTGACTCTGGAAGTTTTATTTCATTCGTTTCATCTTCATCATTAACCAACCCGGACTTTTTCTTTGAGAAATCGTTTAACACTGGCGGTGGAACCTGATGATACCCAACCCCAGTTCCATCCGAGTAAACATCTTCGCCTGCTTTGTTTTCCCGATGGGTTTGGGAACAATGTGTTGTAAAACAAAGCTTGCGGAGTTGTAACTAGTTAACTTCAGATTGATACGCTCATTCTCAATCTTAGCTTCTTCAAACTGAAGCTTCAATTTAGCAATCTCATCCAGTTGTTGGTTGATTTGCTCTTCTTTGTATCTAAGAACTACAGTTAAATGCTCATTTTCTTTATTGGTTTTACCGTTTCTTTCATCAGAATCTTTAACCGTTCGTTTTAGTTTCTCAAAATTTTCTGAGATTTTACGATTTTCAAGAACCAATTTTTCATTTTCTTTCTTAATTTTTTCTACTTCAATTTTATCATTTTCAATTTTCTCAGTTAAATCTTTAGCTCGATCATTTGAAGCTTTTAGCATTTTATCACGGTCTAGAATCTGATCTTCAACCTTTCTGACTCTTGTTGTCAGTTCTTGAACCTTTGTATCACTAAGGTAAGTGAGTGTACTACAAAACTTGCAGTTTTTCATGCAACTTTTGCAGTCACTATCACCTTTGACTTTGTTACCTGTCTCACTTGTTGAAATGTTTGGACTGACCTTGCTTTTAGACTCAGTTTCAGACTTAGAGTCTACCTCAAGTTCCTTTGCAGCAAGCACTTTGTCAGCCATCTTCCCCAAGTTTTCAGCAGTGAATTCTTTTGAAGTATCAATAATCCCTTCATCAATCTTCTTAAACTGAGACTCTTTCTCTATCTCTTTTTCTTTCTCTTCTCCACCTCCCCACCATTCTCTCTATAAGGCTTCTTCTTCTGCAGCAAATTCCTCAATAAAAGCTTCAATACTAAGAGTTTTCGTATCAATAGCAATGTTTCCTTGAGGATCAAGGTAACATTCTCTATCAACATCCCATCTCTTTGCTTTCTTGGCATCACTGAACACCTTAGATAATCTCATCATCTTGAATTCTGCTCTCTGCTTTCTGCTGAGGTATTTTTGTTCTTCAGTTCTGGTGTCTTTGACAGGAATAATCTTTTCTGCTGCGAAAGCATATCCTACTGCATCTTCCTCTGGTAGCAGTTCACTCCAATCAAAACCTTCATCATCATGAATAACAGCAAGAGCTCTTGATTTTTCTTTGGGGGCATCCTCAAGCTGCTTCATTCTGGGCGGTTCTGATTTATTCTGATGATAGATCGCTCTTTTGTAGTAATCCTCGCGGAATGGATTTGTAGTATCATCAGCAGGAGCATTACTACATTCACGTTTGAAATGTCCTTTTTGTTTACACCTGAAACACGTGACTTTTGATTTGTCAAAGCCAAGTTTTGTGGACGGTCCACCGATAGAATGTCTGCCCGTAATCTCCATGAACCTTTGGGCTCGTCTGACCGCACTGGCCATACACCACCTGATATCGATCAGTTCCATCTCTTCAGGATCTATTTGATCATAGTCCTCCTTAGTCAAGTTGGTGTTTCCAATCTTGCCTGCCACGAGGCTCTCGTACGATTCTAACACCGATGCTAAGAACACCATCTGTTGTTTTGCTGACTCTTCACTGAAATTTTGAGCGTTCTTCAGATCCACAGCAATGTTACATTGGAACAGATTCTTTGATGCAGATTGGCTTGAAGTTGTTGAAGAAGATCCACTATGAAAACCACTGTGAGGAGTTTCTTGTTTCACATTACTTGAACTCTCTGCAGAAAATGTTGTTCTTGGAGAACCAGTCTTTGGTAGATTTCCTCTGTAATACAACTCCACATTCTGCTGATAAACTGAATTGTTGACTTTGCTAGATTTCTTGATCTCCAACTCGTGACTCTCTAGTCTTTCAATAAGCAGATTCACTGTCAACTCTTCAGACTTGATTGTATTCTTCAGCATTAATGCAAAGTTCTGCCAATCTTGTTCATTCGGCAGTGAGTCAAACAGTTTGTCAACTAACTCTTCTTGAGTATATACAAATTTGTCTCTTGCCAGCTCCAATTTCAGATGCCCGAATCTCTCAATCATCTTGGAAACAGACTCGTTCTTTAAACAACCAAATAAATCAAATTCTTTTCTTAACAGTTTCTTTTTGTTTTTTGACTATCTCAGCACTACCTACACATTTTACCCTCAGTTTCTCCCAAAGATCTTTTGAATTTTCATATTCAATCAACGAAATTATATCATCTCTCACAGACTAAAGAATCAACGCAATGCACTTTTGTTCAGCTATATATCTTTCAATCTCATAAGTATCTGTCAAACTTTCACCAAACCGTTCTCCTCTAACGTAACCATTCTTTAAACTTTTCCAGCTTTGATATGCAAAAGCTTGAAGCCATTCATCAAATCTTGTAGCCCACCTATTGTAATCTTCAATAGCCAACAATTTTGGAGGTTTGTTGTATGTTCCATACGCACTCTCAACACTTAATGTATCCGAAAGAGTCTTTCTCGCACTCGGAGCTTTCTCATTTGTGTTATTTGATGTGTCGGTAGAAATATCATCTCCACCGTTTCCAGCAAAAGCAAAAACATCACAGAATGGATTCATGAACTCATCCATCTTTCAAGTACCTGAAATGATCAACAAACACTTAGAAATTTTTTTTATTTTGAAAAAGATAGTTTCAAGCGGAATTATCTCAAGCGAAATCAGCTTTCAAGCGAGATTGCTTTTCAAGCGAGATACCCACTCAAGCGAAATCAGGTTTTGAAGTGAAAACAACTTATTTCGCTTGAACTTTCAAGCGAAATCTGATTTCAAGTGAAATGAACAACAGTTTCAAGCGAAATTACGTGCAAGTTCAAGCGAAATTACAATGACATCAGCAATTCGAACAGATTTTCAAGCGGAAATACAAGTTTTTATCAGATTTTGTTCGAATTTAGGTCCAATACTTTCAAGGATTAGTTAGAACTATGTTTCGCTTGATATGTGTGAGTTTTAAGCCATTTCAACCGTTAAATTTTGTTCAAATCAGAAAAGAATGAGTAGAAGTGTGAGAATCCGGTAAAATCAAGCTGAATTGGTATGAACTCCTCGTCCTGAGCTCTGATACCACTTGTTGGATCGTCCGTGTGACCCTAACGAGTCAATTTGAGTAGTTCATCATCAAATACAAAGGCGGAATCAATGTAAATGACGTCAACACAACTTGTTCCTTTCTAATCTTTATCTATTACTGATTTCATGAGCTTTTACAAGTTCAAATGACAAACGGACAGCACCTTGACTCAGAGAACATGACCTAATTCCGCTCCAAATGATACCAGCACACACATATATATAATGATCTGATTTCGCTTGAACCTGACACATCCCATTTCAAGCGAAATCAACATGTTGATTTCGCTTGAACTGATACGTGTCACTTTCAAGCGAAATAACACATTAACATTTAAACAAACCCTAATTTCAACCCTGTTGTGTGCTCGATTAACCTATCTAGACATAAGACTCGATTAAGACGAAGTTAACAGACACTAGATGCACCAACACACCGGCCCACTAAGAGCCGCCCTAACCACTCGACTTCGTTCAGTCCACGAATATAATCTGGAATTCTATAGCACATCCGTGTTCAATTCAAGATGCGACCCATTTGATAATGAGGGTGTAGAATTCCGATGTGGAGGGACTAAGTACTCGATTTCGATGGCACAGTTTGGGTCGATAGTTGGGTTGTATGCGGAGGAAGATGCGGGTAATGAAGAAAACACCGGAGGGTTACACAAGTTATCAGAAAACGAACGCCAAGCTGCTTGGGCTCAAATAGGAGAAGGGCACTACAACCCAAGCAACACTAAGAGCACTAAGTTGAGGGACCCACTTTACTGTTACATCCATAGGGTCCTCACTTACTCTCTTAGCCAAAGGCATGATAGCAGTGGCGTTGTAGGGTTGAGAGATCTGGTGGTCCTTCATTGCATTCATACCCGCACCCACCTCAATGTTCCGTACCTCCTGCTCCGAAACATGCATTGGAACCGGCTTGCTACTCCACCAGCCCCTATCTTCTTCGGGGGGTGGATATACCGTCTCTTTAAGCATTTCGTGAACATGCCCAGGTCTTTCCAAAAGAGCCCATGGTCGGGAAGAGTGGACATACACATCTGCCGCTCCATTAACTTGATTTATGAAGCCGAAGACGGGACGGTTAGCTTCCAAAGAGTCCAGGGGCATGCATGGAACCCGCAAGAGGCACTCGTCCTACACGCTCCACACTTTCGGCCTCCTCCTCAATACCAGTAATAGCCCCATGGTGATCCGGGCCAGTCCTCCTCGCAAGGAGGCGGTTTTCCTAATTTTCAAAGTTTACATGATTTGTTGCAGGAAAACCTCATGTGCACCAGGAACACCTACAATATGGCCAGCAATACGTACACCCGGGTCGGAGCAATTGAGACAAACATCTCCGACATTCAGGATGACATTGGGAACATCCGGGAGTACATGTCGGGGCACGGAGGAGGAGGTGATGATGAAGACGAGGACATGGACTAGGCGGGAGGAGCGGAGTTAGGAGCAGCTGGTTGGTGATCCCACAGGTTAACCCTCTTTTCTTATGAACAATTTCCGGCCTGCGTGCCGTGTGTTGAACAATTTACTTCCTTTAACTCTTTTTATTTTATGCATTTTTTTCTTTTTAACTTTGTGATGTGGATGTTTTGAACTATGGTAATTTAGGATGCTTGTTATGGTTTGGTGTAGTGTTTATTGATAAAACAGGTACATACGAGGCTTAGAGTACTAAACATTAGTGCTACTAAAGCCGGGACAGGAAAACCGAAGCCTGAAACTTGCTTTTCACCATTGCAGACTGTCTATACGGGGTCGTGTCCAGCCGACACGTCCCCGTGCCCATTACCCCAGACCTGTTGTTTGTAAAAATTCTGCAGATTTTTTCCCGACACGGGGTCGTGCTCAGCCGACACGCCCCCGTGTCCACCTTCTGTAAGTTAACGTTACTGGCACTCTGACCACGAGGTCGTGTTCATCCGACACAGGGCCGTGTCCAGACGCCCAGTAACATAATTTTTTGTTTTTTTTCACACCTTTTTACACATTCAATCAACCTAAAAAATTATTTTTGGGACACATTGAGGACAATGTGTAATTTAAGTGTGTGGGGGAAGCTAAAACCTTGAATCTTGCAAGTCCTAATTACAAGCCTTACACAAAACTCTATTGGAACCGCCAATCACCCCAAATTTTTTTCAAAAAAATTTTCATTTTTTTTACTTGTCTAGGTTTAATTTGTGAGTTTCAAGTTCTAAAAGGTTATATTTTTACAAATTTACAACCGATAGCGTCGTGATAAAAAAAGAACCAACATAAGAAAATTATGAAACGGCATGACAAGTTTAGTTAAAATTTGATTATATATACTTGATCACATAAAAACCCATTCCCACAAAAAAGTAAGTTTTGAGCCTTTATTGAGCATACAAATACATATCTTTAAACTAATTGCTCATTTTTCGTTTGTTGTGTGAATAGCCGCTTGGTTCTTACGACTCTAGAACTTGCCACGACAATACATTCCCGGTCCTTACCAACTTAAACCCGAGTAAGTAAATGATGGAGGCATTAGGACTAACCCTTTTTTATTTCTACACCATTATTTTTTTTACCACCTACCCAAAATCCCCCTAGTTAACCCCTTTGAGCCTAAACATTTTCATTTCTTAATCCAAAACAAACACCCTTTTACCCACCAAAACTTTCCTTTTTTTTATTTTTTAACCCTTTGTTTTAGTAACAAGCTTGGTTTTTCTCAAGTCTTTCTTATGAATATATATATATATATATATATATATATATGATGACGAAGCAAAAAAAAAAGAAATAAACAAACAAGTTTATCAAAAATAACTTTGTTTGAAAAAGTGCTTCATCAAAATAAAAAGTTACAAAAAATAAAAAGTCTTACGAAAACCGACGCTTTTTACGCCTTTCGCCCTTTTACTAACCACTAACCCAACCACCTACCTTTAACCCAAGCCTAACCCTTCACCCAAAAAGTCATCTTGATATTTACAAAGGTGTATAGTTAAAAAGGAGGAGGATTGATTTCTTGGCAAGCTTATGGTAGGAGTAAGTTTCATGCCGTTCTCGAGTGATTCACTAAAAAACATATTCGGCCGAGTGTTGAGTGATCCCTGTATATAAGTGGAATTTTAAGTGGAATTTTAAAAAAGGCATGTTATGCCATAATAAGTAATTTATCTTATGTAATGTTTTAAATAAATCATGACGAATAGGATTGTAAATAAATAAAAATAAAACTTAATAAAGAATCTTGGAAATCCCGACACTCTATGACAAGCCCAAAAACCTTCTCTTCTACCCATTCCATTTGGGAGTGCAAAGCCACATTATAAAGAGTTTTGCTTAAGGACAAGCAAAGATTCAAGTGTGGGGGTATTTGATGTGTGCAAAATGCAACATATAAATTACATCAAATGTGGCATAAAACTAACCTTTTTTTAGTACTAATGTTGGAAAAAGTGTGTTTTTGTCTTCCTTTTGTATTTTCAGGATTAAATGAGCTCAAATGAACAAAAGAAGCAAAAAGGCAGCTAAATCTAACATAAATACAAGAAAAGGAATAAACATGGCATGCCCGACCCCCGACAGCATCTTCTCAAGCAAAAACAAGAGAACAGAAGGCTGAACACGCCCCGTGCTCAATGAGCACGGGGGCGTGCCCAAGTGTCTCCAGAAAAGACAAAGTTGTAGAAGCTTCTATCACTCACCACGGGGGCGTGCCCAGCAGACACGGGGCCGTGGTCAACTCTAAGATTCGCAGAATCTAGGGAAATCTTGATAGTACAGATACGCTTCTGCACACGGGGTCGTGCCCAGCGGACACGGGGGCGTGGTCAACTAATGCAGACAAACTGCAATTAATGAAGAAAGAGAAGGAGGGTGGACACGGGGCCATGCCCGAGCTACTGTTCAGGCTATAAATAGGGGTGCTTGGCTCATTTGCAAACCATCCCTTGGCACACCACCTCTCTCACACTTCACCCACCCACCACCACCATCACAACACCATCATCCACCACCATCATCCATCATCCATCATAGAGTGTGTGAGTCATCTCGGGATCCAAGATTGATCATAAGAGTTCTTGACAATCAAAGGCCATGTTTGCCTAAGTCTCTTACATCACTTGGTGAAGACAACTGTTTAGTGTAATACTTTTTATTTTTAATCTTTTCGCACTTTTTATTTGGTTATGTATTAATGACTTTAATAACTAGTTTCTTATGTTGAAGGTGATTCTACCTTATCGTTTTTCCGTGGTGTCTTTGCATTATTTTACTGTCTATATAAAATAAAAGATTTTCACCATTCATATCTCCATGGTCTATATGGAGGTATGTTGGCTACCTGGTCAGGGGTTAAGGGAACGGTTTGGTAAGAGTCTTGCCTTGTTCAGTGTATAGATCCTGCAAGGACCTGGGTCAAATTTAGTAGGACCTCCTTCGATACCCACCGGTATTGGATGGCGGGGGTCCAAAGTCTTTGATCCCCTCATATGTAAGCTACTATTAAAACTTTAACCCGGCTATTTGTTAGTGCACTACGTCTATTGACTTCATCTTGTATCATGTAATAGGATAGGATTATCAGCGCTCAAGGTTCGAGAAACAGATTTTGTGGAAATAGGAAGTAAGTTCGCTTGAAAGTGTCAAGGACACATTCAAGCGAAACCAACACAACTGAGTTCGCTTGAACGTGTTCTGGTCATCCTCAAGCGAACTACCACCACTATATAAAGGGCACTTGTGATTTCATTTGGTACGACTTCCGGATCTGTAACGAAGTGCTGCCAAAATCTGTTCAGGTTGTAATTAGTGTTATAATCAACCAAAGTAACAGATTTAATAGTATCAAGCTGTTTCCACGTCCGTTTCACTGATTCCGCCTTTGAATCGGATTACAAGCTCTTCTGATTGACTCGTTTGGGTCCAACAACGATCCTACACTATTTAGGACTGTATCCCTGCTGACTCAGACTACTTAGCCGAGGGTAACGTCACCTTCAAAAGAGGGGCCTACCACAGTATGCATTAATAACTTAATTAATTATCTTTCAATAATCCGACCCTTTAGGATTGTATCCTTGCTGACTCAAACTACTGGGTTGAGGGTAACGTCACCTTCAAAAGAGGGGCCTACTATAATAACTAAGATAATCTCTTAAAAAGTGCAAAAGTGCGAAAATAATCAAAGGTTACACTACACACGAGTCGGATCCAAGTGATTTATCTTGTCTCTGTTTTTATTTTATTTTATTTTTCAACATTTTAGTTAATTTTATTTTTCTTGTTTAAAAACCTTTTTCTAACTTTTGATTTGATTAGACGTTGAGGATAAACCGGTACTAAAAGCTCTTGTGTCCTTAGACGACCTCGGTATCTTACCAACACTATACTACGCTCACGATGGGTGCACTTGCCCATATGTGTGTTTAGTGTTAGTAAATATCGTGTTTTATAAATTTAAAACTTGGCTAAAAAGTGTAAACGGGCTTAAATTATACATTAAAAACCTATCACACCTAACGCACATCAAAAAGCAAACCCGAATCATCAATCGAGGGGGAATTTGGGTAGTCAGATTTCAAGATACCTGATTGAAGTTGCAAAAAAGTTGAAGATTACAGAATATTCAAACATAGCTCAAGGTTCTCAAAGTTTTAAAGACGATTCGACAGTGACATCCGAGGGGGAATCTGTTGGTGCATATTTCGTACGTCTGCCACTGTGCGAATAGTTAGATAGAGCGTGTGTTGAATATTGTATAGAATAAGATTAGCTAGACAAGGTTTTGTAAATGTCAAGGTCCATCCGATTGGATTGCCATCCGAACAATCCAATCGGATGAACACTTAGTGTGAGTTGTCTATAAATAGGGGGTTGGGGCTCCCATTTGGAGAAGCTTTTGGTTCCCAGAGGGGACATGCTATCCAAATGGACTCGTGGTGCTGT
This sequence comes from Helianthus tuberosus, assembly GCA_030545235.1. NCBI lineage: Eukaryota > Viridiplantae > Streptophyta > Magnoliopsida > Asterales > Asteraceae > Helianthus > Helianthus tuberosus. The sequence goes on from JARYGA010018692.1 coordinate 30,163, forward strand.
AAACGTTGAATAATCAATAGAGACCAGATTATAAGTGACCGCTCGGTGTCGTGTCTATCTTCTACTCCTTTCTTAGTCGTAATAACCGCACCGAACACATCGTTTTGGGACCAAAGCTCCGTCAAACTCTCCGGATCCTGGAGTCAGCATAAAAGCTCGACAGTTTCTCTCGATGGTGCCTAGACATCATCACTGTAAACTGCGATTATAATGAACTTTTAGGAGAGGAATTTTTATAAAGATGGATGATATTGTCAAACTCATATTTCTCTTTATCAGAATATCTCATGAGTTGTACAACACTCAATCCAACTATTTTATCCATACTATCTTTGCAAGTTTATAAAGATACATTCATGAGGTTTTGAAATCAATACTTCAGACATTTACAATCATTCATTTACTTCTTTCGACTTTGAAAAACAATGTATGTGCATGCACACTTTAGGAGTTCTGTTACATAAACCTCCTTATTGATTTCTATATTATATGCAAGGATGTCTTGAACACTTGCTTCATTAGTATAATACGTATTGTACCAAGGTTATACACTGTACATTGAGATACCATAATCACCAAATACAGGTATTCTATGTATGTTTATTGGTGCACAAGAATTACATCAATAAGATGTTTCCACTTAACCTTATAAACACAATTCTTTAGGATACTCATCAGGAGTTCCAATTATATTCAACGTATTCAAATATGAATCTGTATACAACGATCATATCGTTCTCGAGAACTTATTTTACATTTATTTAATAAATTAAATCCTTGAGGGACTTTCATGTAAACTTTTAGTATCCAGTGATTCATAACTTTCATAAGACACATATCAATTCTCTCTTTATATTACCAGACTAATTAATTATTGGAAAGCCAATACATCCACCACCGGAGAATACGTCTCCTCATAATCAGTTATAGGTCTTTGCGAAAATACTTGTGCCACCAATTTTTCCTTATATCACTTTATTTAATTTTCACAAGATTCCCATAAAAGACCCATTTGTATCTAACATATTTTACAACTTCAGTTGTATGGACTGTTGGTCTAGAAACTTTCCATGTTGTTAGAGAATTCAACTCTGCTTTATTTGTGTCTTTCCATTTTGGCTGATTATTTATATGTTTTCATTCATAGGCAGATCTTAAATCTTGATCCTCGTCACTTCATCATTTCAAGCGCTATATTATATACAAAAGTATAACGACGTCGATTTTATTTCGATTCCATACACATCTTAGACATGATACAACTTATCGAGATCTCTTTATTTTCAGGTACCTGAGGTTCTTCTTGAACCATCATGTCTACTGTCTCTTCAGGAGATCTTATTACTATAACCTCGACTTGACCATCTTAATTACTTGCTCCAATTTTCGAGGAATTTTATTATTGGAATCAACTAGTCTACCACGCTTCAGGCGTGCAATAGACTCATTACAAACATGTGGTTGTTCTTCTAGGACACTCATCTTAATTGGAGCATTAGCAGTTAGTATATGTGACATAGTCACCTTTTTAAGGTCAGTGAATGCGTCTGGTAATAGATTCGCTAATCTTTGTAATTGAATTATCCTTTGAACTTCTGGTTCACACTTTTAGTTTTGAGGATCAATGATAATTCATACAAACTCATTTCTTTTCCAACTGCTTTTTATCTCCCCCTAATATTGGGAATGTTAATCCATTGAGATGGATATCAATTAATTAAGCCATAAAAAATATCTCGTGAATGGCTCTATTCGTTACCATATATTCCCAAACACCTTTTAAGGTCTCGTCTTTGTGCGTAGTGGTGGATCAGTTTCAATATATACCACACAAACAAAATCTTAGAAGGGACATCTTTGATTCCTGACTAAAAACCAACTATAATGGGGGATAAACTATTACAACATGTTGGCTTGATGTGAATTAATGTTATTGCATGTAAAATTACATGCATTCATTATAAACATGAACTTGCTCTCATGATTATTGGCTTTGCTATCAATCGTAGATGTTCAATGATCGTCTTAACAAAAGCAATTCGTGTATGAACATAATCTACAGGAAGTTCAACACTTATTCCACCGATCATTAATAGCTAGGGAAATAAACTTATCGTCACTACTAATAAATACATGCAATCTGGAATATTATGTTAGCTATTTTATTAGCTAAGCCATAAATTACACAAACATCAAGTTGTGAATTTGATAAGCATTTAGACGATGCATCCATTTAAAACACTAAATGGTATCATGTTCGAATATGCATATCCTTTAATCATTTCCATAATATTTAGGGATACAACCTCCTTTATTTGGCAAAAATATAATTTCCCCTGAGAGCAAAAAAATTACATGCTAAGTATCAGCTTAAAGAACCCTTCAATTCTTTATTATGTTTCACATCAACATTGACACGGCGAGGTCTAACCAGTCATGCCAACTAATTAAATAATTATCAACCATATACTTCAGGTTTATGATCATATATTCTTTTAGTTGCACTTGTGTTTGTCTAATACACGATAGGAAGTAAAAGAAAATAAGATATTATTATTTCAAAAATTCATGTTATTACATGTTTGCCATATTTTATTACTAGGTTATAACCTCGTGTATTACACGGGTTGAATAAAAAAAATTATATATTAAATAATAAAACAATATATCTTTAAAAACCTCGTTTATTGCACGGGTTGAATAGATGTAATTTTATATATTAAATAATAAAAAGTTATATCTACAGGAACCATATTATACGGGTTGAATAAATGTAGTTTTATATAAAAAATAATAAAATGGTTATACGTTTAAAACCACGTGTATTACACGGGTTGAATAAATGTAATATTGTTTACCAAATAATTAAAAAAAAGTATATCTTTAAAAACCCACGTGTATTACACGACTTGAATAAATATGATTTTATATACCAAATAATAAGAAAACTATATTTAAAAAAAAGTAATGGATATACTCGATACGCGATAGATATGGTGATTGCGAAGATGATTATTAAAAAGAAGATACAGTGGTTAGACATGTTATTCAAGAAGCAAATACGTAGCTATTTGAGTGATAAAATATATATTATATTAAAAAAAACCCGTAATAAATCTAATTTAAAAAAATTAAGACTTTGGTATTATTAGTAAGAACAATGATTTTATATTTGTATTTTTGTTTGGTATTATTTTATTAAAAAGTGCATATTATGCATATAATTATATTATGTCTTAAGTTATTGATGCCATTCAAAATGTTTTCGATTTTGTGCCTAGCATTATATATACTATGGTAAAAGTTTATTAGAGATTACATCATCGAAAAAAATAAGAGTAAATTTGCTCAAATAAATAATATTATAATTGAGAAGTATACATTAAATTTAAACTAAATAATTATTATCTATAGTAAAGTAGAAGAGATTAAACAAAATAATATTTAGTAGGAGAGTTATCTATAATTAATTAAAAGAGATTAAACTAAATAATAATTATCCATAAGATATTAAACTAAATAATATGTAGTAGAATGATTATCTATTATTAATTAGAAGAGATTAAACTAAAATAACAATTATCCATAAAACATGGCCTGATATGATGACAAGTGTCCCAAAAATGTTTTCTTTTATTATATAGTATAGATATAGATTGTATAATCATTTCCTTAGTATGCCACTTCTTGTGGTCGATTTCAATACTAACATGGCTGTTAACGCGAGGATCATTACAATTTCCAAACTTACCATGATCATGACCTTTATAACGATCATTGTATAGTCATCACATTATTAACCTGGTTGATCTCATTACATGAGCATCATAACAATTTCCTCAATTACCATGATTACGAACTTTACACCAATTATCATATCATCACATTTAGTTCAAGGAATGGATTATAACCATACAACATTCATGGTGGCATCATTACAATTTTCTCAGTTATATCCATGATCACGAGATTTTTAATGGTGCCGAACCAACCAAAGTTCGTAGTTTTTCATTACTTCTTTCTTGGACAAAAACATATGTAATCATTTCAAATTTGTTATACTCATTCCATAATATTGCTACTTTAGCATATTTGAAATATGACAAAGGAAAATTGTTTTATCCGATTTTTCTTTGTAAATGATCTTCTCTTTGCATAACATTAATAGGGAAGTGATTAAATGTCCGAGTTAAGATCTGAAATCTTATGACCTTCTATAATTACGTAACAAGATTTAGGGAGTATGACACTTCGGGTGTCATATCTAAACTGTCATGTAAGATACATAAGATACGATAGAACAATTAACTGACATTTCAAACTGTCACGTCAATTTTCATCCTCTCCAAATATTATCTTTATATAATTACTCCCACAAGTTACCACTTCTAGTGGTCAATCTCATTAGGACCATTATTACAATTTTGATAGTCGATGTCATTATTAAGTTGGCTATCATAACATTCTAATATGGTCAATCTCATTATCAACTTGGTTATCATAGCACTACTGATGATCGATCTCATTATTAATATGACCGCCATTACAAATTTCTCAATTAGTTCATGATCATGACATTTTCAATGATCTTTCGTTCTTTACTCGGTCACACGAGTATAAAATCATTTCAAACTTTTCATAGCTCTATTATAGTCGATAATCCATACATATTTGAAAATACATAATATCAAAACATATTTTAATATGTATTAATAAGATATTGCATAACAATAACAAATGATAATTTATGGATTCAAAATATTATGTCCATGTAAATCTTATTTCATAACAATTATTGCTCATTATACCAATATTATCACGAATTTTTTTTTTTTGAAAAGAAAACTTCTATAGAACCAACCGAACCCGAAAACTGGGACGGAAAAAACGACAGACTTACATAATTACAAATTTACACCAATCCGACCAACTAATATTTTTAAACTTTGATCTATTTCTGAACCAAAAAAAGCCTAGAGATCTAATATCGCTAAAGATGTTATCAATCTTGACTTGCAAACCATTGAACCTCGAACCGTTTCTAGCCTTCCAAACGCACCAACACGCGACCAAAATAATGCTATGGAAAACCTCTTTCTCGCCATTCTTTAAACCACTGTGCTCCCTCATCTCAAGCAGATCACGAAAGGAGAATGCATAAAATAAAGGGACACGGCTCCACTGACAAACCTTGAGCCAAATAACCGAAGAGACGACGCATGAAGTAAACAAGTGGTCCACAGTTTCTTCCGCTGAGTTGCAAAGCGGACACATATCATCAATAATATTCATCCCTCTTTTTATCAATGCCTCGGCCGTAGGAATTCTGCCCATCTCCGCTTTCCATGCGAAAAGATTGCATTTAACCGGAACCCACGAGCACCATTTCATGACATACCTGGAACTGGAGTCAATAGAATTGTAAATGAGGGTCTTGATCGATTTGACACGGAAGCTGCCGGATTTACAGCCGAGCCAACGTCAGCCGTTTCTCCCGCTGGATAACGCGACATCCCGAATCAAGTCCATGAGATCAATCAACTCAGTGGCTTCATCTCCTTCACCCAGCTCATGGCGCCACAGCCAGACCCCCTCACTACTGACTCGGTCCTTGACCGAGCAACCTTTCACCACTTCCAGTCTGAAAAGACTCGGGAACCGAGACTTCAGCGGCTCGTTCAGGATCCACGGATCCAGCCAAAAGTATACCCTCTCCTCGTTACCGATAATGCCTTTAAAACAGGACCTGATAGAAATATTACTAACAATAGGTTTATTTATCACCGACACGATCGCCCGCCAAACCCCTCCAATAGATTTTCTAAACGGGAAGAAATCCCAGATAGAAGACCCTTAATGAATGGCCGTTATAACCTTAACCCATAAACTTTCGGGGTCCGTTTTGAAGCGCCAACCCCATTTAGCAAGAAGGGCAGAATTGGCATATTTTATTTTACGAATACCCAGGCCCCCGACCTTCCTAGGAGACGCCACCCTATCCCACGAAACCCAATGAGTCTTCCGCACCTCGGTCGAACCGCCCCACAAAATTTTTTTAATAAGAACCTCCAAATCATGAATAACTTTGGCCGGTGCCTTATAGAGCGAAAGGTAGTAACTAGGAAGAGCCTCAAGGACCGAACGGATAAGAGTAACCCTTCCCCCAAAGGATAACATCTTGGCTTTCCATAGCGAGAGACGGGCCTCGATCACGTCATATACCGGGCGCCAATTACAGATTCGGTTCATATTAGCCCCCACCGTTAGGCCAAGATACTTGAATGGAAACGCATCGGACTTACACCCCATAAGATTCGCCATATCCATCACCTCCGCACTGTTAACCCCTACCCCAAAAAGGCACGACTTACCTAGGTTTATACGAAGGCCAGAACAAGCATAAAAACATCTTAAAATTCTAACCACATTCAAAACATTTCCTTTAGACCATTCCTCAAGAATCATAATGTCGTCGGCAAACAGAAGGTGAGAGAGGGTAGGACCATCAATAGGAAGGACAATACCCTTAAGAGCACCCAACTCAACGGCCTTATCGAGCATACGTGACAGAGCTTCCATAGCGATAATAAAAAGAAAAGGCGAAATCGGACCGCCTTGTCTCATTCCTTTAGAGCATTTGAATTCGAAGGTGGGAGAGCCGTTGACCAACACCGAAGCCCGGGCCGACGAGAGAATACCTGAAATCCAACTACACCACCTAAGCGGAAACCCCATTTGCTCAAACACACTAACAACGAATCCCCAGTTGATATTATCGTATGCGTTTTCAAAGTCTATCTTAAGAAAAAAAGCCGAGGACTTACGACTTTTTAAACACGAAAAAACTTCATTAATCATCAGCGGACCGTCAAGAATGAATCTATCACTCAAGAAGGCCGATTGGAAGTTCGAAACAACCGCCCCAATGACCTTCTTAAGACGCAAGGCAAGCACCTTAGAAATAACTTTGTTGATCAAGCCAATGAGACTAATAGGACGGTAGTCACCGAGATTCGCCGGGTCTCTAACCTTAGGAATGAGGGCGATAAAAGCAGAACCACAACCGCAACTAAGATTCCCTGACTCGTAAAAATAGTCCATAATTCTCCCGAAATCGTCTTCAAAGAAAGACCAAAAGTGCTTGATAAATCAAAAATTGAAACCGTTAGGCCCCGGGGCCCGATCATCCCCACAGCTAAAAACATCCAATTTAATTTCCTCCTTGCTAAACCGTTTCGTTAAACTCGTAGCCTCTCCGTCATTTAACCTTTTTAAATTAGGAATAATTAAAGGAGGCCTGACCGGATAATTTTCATAAAACTTGGATCTGAAAAAGCAAAACACCTCCTTTTTTATAAGAGCCGGCTTCGAGACCCACCTGCCATCAATATCCAGCCCATGAATGGAATTACTAGCCTTCCTGCAGTTGACCATAGAGTGAAAAAAGCTACTGTTCTCATCCCCTTCCTTGGCCCATTTGACCCGAGACCTTTGCCTTATATCCTTAACTTTGTTTTCTTTTGCCTCCCTAACGATTTTTTTTATTCTCCAGAAAAGACCATTCTTCGTGCTCTTCCAAGTCCCTGGATTCGAGGATGTTTTCCAACAAAACAAGCTCATCCATAGCTTTTGAAACATCCTCCATTTCTTTCTTCAAGGTCTCGTTTCTCCATTCTCTAATGCGGGACCTAAGAAACCGGAGCTTATTGAGCAAAAACAAATCCGGAGGCCCACCGCCATTGAAACCATGACAGGCGTCGGCCACCACATCTTCAAAACCACACCTGCCAATCCAAGAATCGAAAACCCAAAAGTGAAGAGAACCAAAGTTGCTGGAATTAGAGATAAGAATAACCGGGCAATGGTCCGAAAGATGTCTAGGAAGAGTCAGGATCGTCGCTTCTGGCCATGCGTTAAAAAAATCAGAATTGACCAAGAATCTGTCAAGCTTACTAAGTTTACTACCGTTCTCCGAACTGCGAGTAAACTGCCTACCAACTAAGGGGTACTCGAGAAGACCAGAATCAAAAATAATATTATTGAAATTATTCGCACAGATAGGTTTGAATACCGTATTACGTCTTTCCTCTCTGAAGCGAACGACGTTGAAATCTCCGACTACAATCCAATACCCGTCATTGCTAGAGATCATCGAGGATAAAGAATCCCAGAGAGACTTCTTAGCAGAGACACCTTGGGGAGCATAAACGTTTAACACATTCACAGCTTTGTCTAAACCTTTGATAAAACCCCTGATATACAGAAAATGCCTAGCCCCCACAGAACTATACACCTTGAAAACCTTCGAATCCCACAAGCATATAAGACCACCGGATAACCCGTTAGAGTCCACACAGTCAAATTCAAACTCACCTTTACCCCAAAAGTTAGACAGACCCCGGCGAGAAATATCAACAGATTTAGATTCTTGAATAGCAATAAAATTTATCCCGTGAGCCGATCTGAGATTACGAATCCACCCCGGCTTAACAAGCCCCCCAATACCTCTAATGTTCAAAGTCAAGCAATTCATTTTAAAACACCTGTAATTCCTTCAGCATTAATAACCTCTTTAACAAGATCAGGATGATTACCCAGATCGGCCCCAACCATGGCGCCAATCTCAACCGTGTTCTCCAATTCCTTATCTACCGAATTAACGTTACCTCTTTCAATGCAAGCTCCTGTCTCCTCCCCTTCAAAATTCTGAAGGGAATCTTCCACCTTACTATCGATCCGGATGAAGCTCTAACGTTCAGATCGGGGTCCACCGTGTCGTAACCAGCTTCTCCCACCGTGCTATTCGTAGGAACATTCCAGATAAAAATATTATTATTATCGATATCTTCCATCTGCACCCTGGATCTCTTAACATGCCTTAAATAACCAGGAGAAATAATTGGGCCACGATTGGCACAACAGTTTTTGTTGGGCTGGGTCAAAACTTGTTTCTTCCATCTTCTCTTGGGCTTATTACTGGATGCGAAATAAAAAATATTACCTTGGGGTCCACCAGAAAAAGAGGTATCCGAAGGCCCCACTGTAACAACCCTCAGAAAAATCCCTAAACAAAATTCAAAGTATGCACGATAAAACTTGAAAACCTGATGGTTGATGAACCAACCCGCACAAAAGTACCTTTAGTAGACTCGCAAATTATAAAATGAATCATTTAGGATCAAGACCCAAGCATACACGATAAGTATCAGCACGAAAATCGAGAAAAATGCACGATTGGTCGAAAAATGCGGCCGAGGACACGTGTCAAGACGAAGCACCACGTGTCAGGCCTATACTGGACACGTGGCAGGTCTAGGCCAGGTGGACCCCTGCCGCGATACGCGACAGGATCCCCGGTGCCTTCCGCGACTCGCGGGGGGTGCTAGTTTGGGGTATATAACAGGCAGCAGTGGGACTAGTTCAAATTGCTCAGTTCGACGGTCTAAACGCCGTCCTACACCTTGTATCTCCGTTTCTTTACACTAAACCCCTAAACCCTAAAACTCTACTCGTAATCAGAGTACTAACTCGAATTACTGATACGATACCTTATCCGATCGATTGAAACTGATCCAACGGATGTTTAAGTGCTGCCTGTATACGGCTATACTTTGTCATTCGTTGTGAGTTTTGATCTCGTGATTATCGTTAAAGTTGAATTGACTTAATACGCTAATACGAGTTCCATTATATCTAGAAATTAGAACTCGTAATCAGAGAGCTGCTAGAATACTTAGCAGCTAAGTAAACTTAATAGTTAAATTAACTTAGTAGTTAAGATAACTTAGCGTTAAGAAACCTTAATAGATAAGTTAAACTTAATCAGCTAAGTAAGATTAATTAATCAGTTAAGCGAGATTAATTAAGCTAAGCGAGATTAATTAAGCTAAGCAAGATTAATTAAGCTAAGCGAGATTAATTAAGCTAAGCGAGACTAATTAAGCTAAGCGAGACTAATTAAGCTAAGCGAGACTAATTAAGCTAAGCAAGATTAATTAAGTAAGTAAATTAAACACCTAAATAGATATACATGAAAATAAATATATATGAGATAGATAATATCAAAGGAAGGTGCAAGGAAGGTATAAGAAGATATATATATGGGTAGGAAGCTTCCTAGAAAATGTATAGGTTACTTCCTAGAAAAGCTATAGGGAAACTTCCTAGAAATTTCATACTTCTTACCTATAAATAGGAAGCCTAGGAATTCATTTTCTTTGCTCATTTCTTTTCTTCTTCTCTCTATACCTTGGTGTTCTAACCAATAATCACCGATGCGATATTCTGACCGATCGATTCAGGAACCAACTAACGGATGCCAAAGTTCTGTACTTTGTGAATTTCGTTAAACGGATGCCAAAATACTGTGTGAATTTCGTTAAACGGATGCCAAAGTGCTGTACTTTGTGAATTTCAATAAACGAATGCCAAAGTGCTGTCTAAACAAGACTATACTTTGTGAATTTTGTTAAGGTTCGGATCTCGTGACCATCGTTAGGTTTGATGTGGTTTTACACAAATACGTATTCCATTCTGTTAAACTATATGTTTAACTATCAGAATACTCCCAACTATACACTTACAATCAAACAAGTTGTTTAATCATCAGAAGGTTCAGAACAATAAAGTATATGCTTAATTATCAGAAGGAGTAGAATCAAGAAGCTTGTTAAATCAATACTGCATGCTTATAAAGTGAGTCATTCTCTTTTTACTAAATTGTTTCCAAACCCTATTTATTTTCAAGGTTATAATTACAGGGATTAAGTCTTTGTAATCTTCAATTACTGCCGGTATGTGGGGTTTTATATACATTACTTTATTCCCGTCACCATTGGACAACGAGTTAGCCAATGGGTGATCTGACCATAGTCACAGAAACGAGTCGATTGACAAATACCGATTTGGGGTAATTGGTTGAGATAAACAATGTAATCACCCTTAATACTGTAATTTATGACTATGCATCGTTTTGTACAAAAATGAATGAACTCACCAGTATTTCCTGCTGACCAAACCTTTTTAAAACGCGTTTCAGGTAATGACAGTAGATTGGAATAAGAGTGATGATACGGCACCAAAAGGCTTAAAGAAGTGGCTTATTTTATTTCTTGAATTAAATTAAGAAAACATGGTTTCATATATTCGGGTCTATCCCTTATTAAAGCTACTGTAACACCTCGAAAATTTATGTCCAATAATGTATCAACACGTGTCATAGGCTTTAAACGTGTAAAAGATTACTTTAGAGGGACTAAAGTTGACAACCAAGAAAGTATGTGAAAATAAGGGTTCAAAGTGTCAAGAATGGATAAATATGCCTTACAATAACCCTACACGATGTTTATACCCTTAAACGAATGTATCATGGATCATACGAAGCTAATTGTGAGAGAAAGTGAGGAATTACAAACTACAGGGGTCAAATGTGTCAACATGTTGAAAGTATACCTCTGAGTGACCTTTTAGCAAACCCGAAGCATTGTAATGATAAATTATACTCACTAGAATATGTGGTAAAAATTTCACCAAGTTTCGTTATCGTATGAGAATGTTATGATAAAATTCGTATACGAAGGGTTAAAGGCGTCAACGTTAAATTCTAGGGCCTTACGGGTGATCACAAAGTTAACCAAAGACTTACCAATGTTTAAATATGTCATGGAGCCCTTAATAGTAAGGTTAGAGGGCCAAAAATGCAAGAACAAGACTTAAAACCACGTTAGAAAGAACCAGGGGCTGAAATGTAATTAAGTGAAACTTGTTTGGCTGGTTCTGGGAGGCCAGGCGGCCCGCGTAAGATGGCCCTATGGGCTTACGCGGCCCGCGTGAGAGTGCCAGTGACAGAATTTTCCTAGCAGCTGCCAGTTCAGGTCTGTAACCGCCTTTAGGGCCTGTAAATTGATACCAGGGGGTGCACAAACGGATTTACATGCAGTAGGGGCACCTGTAAACATCTGGTTGCAACCATAGACTTGCTTGGCATCATCCTAAGCAATTAAATTCACTATATAAGAGAAGCATTCTTGCAACATTTTGTTCATTCATTTGCAAAGCTTCACAACTTCACTTCTGAAGGTTCCGGGAGCTCAAGCACCCTTCCTAGTGATCTTTAGTCGTGCATAGGACCCTTGTAAGTGCCCTTAACCCTCCTTGTTTCAGTTTAGCTTAGTTAATTAGCCTAAAGTCAAACCGTCGTAATTAGAGTTTGACTTCGTGATTATTTAAAATTTGTCCAGTCAAATTTCAAATTGAAAGTACCTATGAGTTGGTAATTATGTGGGTAATAAACCCTTAAAAGGGTACCCCCTGATTCCCACTCTAACTAGGTCAATTGTCGGGTCAAAGTTAATCCTAAAAAGTCAACAGAAAGCTTATTTTCAAATAAATGCATAATTAGCAATGTAGGAGCCATGCAACCTGTTTTATCACTAATATAACTTGGTAAGTAATGTAAGAACATGTCTAAACATGTTCAACCCGACAATTTTCAGTTTAGGCTCGGTTCGGAACCGAAAGTCGCATAATTTGACTTTTGCTTTGACTTTCAGTTCTGACCCAATGTAGCATGTTTTAGAAATGCATTACAGCCTTATTTGGACCAGGTTTCATGTTAGTATAACCCTCTGTGATTATACAACTTGGTTAATTAGTTATCCGATTCATATGCATGTTTCCGTTAAATGCTTAAATGTTGACCATTATGCCCATATGACCTTAAAATGTGATTTTTGAAAATGTAAAAGAATAGAAACCTTAATTACTGATTATTAGACTTGTCCCTAAAATTTGACATCAATTGGAGGTCTAGATTAGGAGTTATGCTCATTAGCGTAAATAAGAAGCTTTTTATTTAATTAAACGGCGTAATTAGCATATAGCCTATCTAAACCCGATTTTTAATACCAAACTTTTTACCTACTGATATAAAATAATATTTTGGGATTTTTGAAGATTTTTAATTAATTTTAGGCTGAGCATAACATAGAGTTCTAAAATGAGTTTTACAAATTATTTTGACACCAAACCTTTTGCTACTGATTTGTTATAATAAATAAAACATTTTAAGCTTTCTAGAATGTTAAAAATATCATCTTTTCATATAAAACCCGGTAATAGCTCAAAATCGTCTTTTTAGGCATTTTTAACGCATAGTATGTAGTAAAACTATTTTAAACATATAAGGTTTGATGCCTACTGATATTTTCAGTAAGTTTTTATATATTAACAGTAAGCAAAAGTTTTAAACTCAGATTTCCAGTTTTGACCTTTTAAGCCTATGTGAAATTACCAAAATACCCATAAGGTACATAGTTTGGTTATAAATGATAAATTTCACATATATGTAATACCCTACTGTTATGACTTATAAAAATAAATATTTTTACTAATTAAATCAGACCTGTAACTCAGATTATTATTTAAACTCTTTTATAACCTTTAAAATGACCAAAATGCCCCTACGGGGCATAGTTTGAGTTTAAATCCATTTCGGACATAATAGAAGATATTTTACTGATGTCACAACATATTTAAGGCATATTAACTTAGGAAACATGTATATGACTCATATGATTACCCGTTACGCCTCTTTCGCGTTCGGTTCGGTTTATGTAACTAGTTTGCATAAATTGACCAAAACGGGTCAAACCTTATCATTTGTCTCAAAATCCAGAATGTGTTTAGTTTACCCATATTATACAAGTCTTCAAACTTGTCGGGTCCAAATCACATTCTATTCCAGTCTTCGCTTAATCGTGCGTTTGAACCGTATCTTCCTTTAAAACTAACCGGTCTAAGTTTAGGCTTAATTAAAGACCCGTTAGGAATCTAATAGGTTATTAAAAACCTTTGTTCCAGAATAGGAGACCCGGTAAAAGCTACACGCACTTGCTATTTGTGATTAATACTTGCAAAGGTAAATACTTTTAGCTTATTTTCCCTATACGGGCTTGGGGTACGGTATATAAAATACTGCTTGGTCGGGCATTGAATTTTTAATTGTATGAAGATTAAATTATTGAAATGTCCCGTTTAATTTGTTTTGTTTGCTTAAAGCCTTTGGGGGGTTAATGACCATGTCCCGCATATCCTTGGCATCATTTTACGAAATGGCCACGACCTAAGCACGGGGTGTAGGTGTGCACCCGACAGTGCATAAATAAATAATAATGTATAACCGCCGGTTTCGGGAATAACTCGTCGCGGGACTATATCATGTGGTGTGTCTATTAATCTTTAACCCGGTGTCAATCCGGACTACTGAACGTATAACAAACATGTAATTATGTTACAAGTTTATATATAAATAAATACCCCAAGTTATAAAAATAATTTTGTGCCTTGTGCATTCAAATCAATTTTCTAAACCTTTTCAAAATGAGTCAGTTAATTGTATTTACCAGTGTAAACTGACGTATTTTCCCAAAAAGGTTAAGTGCAGGTACTACTCGAAATAGGCTGGCCTCTCCTTAGCATCATTAAGAGTCTCGCAAGCTTGGATGCATTAAGTCTGATGAACTATGTTTTCTGTTTTTGTTTGATCCGCCTGTGGATCTGTTTCAACTGTATTGTGATACTTAATATTACAATTTTATTCGGTTGAAATAAATCTATCTTTTGCTTCCACTGTGCATTTAAAATTGTGTTGTTTGACTATGATGATATCAACTACGTCACGATACTCCCCACCGGTAATACGTGGAAATATCGGGGTGTGACAGCTACCCTGTAAAACATGGGTTTTTATCACATCTATTTTATAAATAAAATCCGGTGTTTTCTAAACTCTGATATTTTTCCTAACTCACGGTCCTGATGAATATTTCCGCTGCAATGTTTTTAAAATAACCACCGGTACCACTTGACTGCTCGCGGCTCCCGTCCAGGGTGTGGTCGGGGGACGTGACAGCAGGTGGTATCAGAGCCACTTGTTTAAGCAATTAGGTGTTGTAATTATAATACCTAAGCTTAAACGAAAGAGTTAGGAAATTTCTATTAAATGGTAGCACACGTGATAGTATTTAGACTTGAACCTAAGAAAAATACTTTAGTATTAGCTTCGAGATAAGCTAATTACATGCGTAGATAAAATGTGATGGGTGTTGGTATGCCGTGAGGATGATGACTAGAACGTTGCCAGTATGTTAAATAAGCAATAACACTTGGCCACTGTTATTTCTTATTTATTGGTACTACTGGGTTCTAGAATATGATCCGTCATGAAATACTAATTTCCTTGTTCCTTGATGAAAAGCTCTAATAAAAGGTTCATTTTTAAATCGTGATTTAAGAAAGATCTATTTATGGGAAATTCAAATTATCTCTCCGGCAAGACTGTGTATGGTGTAGCAGACTCTCCAGCTTGTCCGGGTAAGATGGGGTTACCTCTCCGGCGAGAACCGGGTAAGATAGGGTATAGGATATGTCAAACAAGTGACAGAATTCCCTAAATAGTATCATGACCTGCTGTCTGACTTATCTTTGGAAATATGAATCTGTTAAATACATTGACCTTATGAATGGTATATATATTACAGTATGTGAAATATATGATTATATAGATAGGATTAGGTTCAAGAGTGAACACTAGTGTAGTTTGCGAACTGAACGAACTAATCCTGGCCATACATGTGTATAGATCAATGGCCATGATTTGATAATGAAATACACTAGTGTATTTTACGATTTGATGATTAAATCCTAGTCATCCACGTGTGTAAATCAATGGCCAAGATTTGTTCACTCAGTTCGCAAATACATTAGTGTTCACTCTAGAACCCCACCCTATATAGATATGTATATCTATAAGGGAATCCAAAAACCATAAGGATTAACAATTTAGAATAAAACACAAGCATGTGTGTCAATGATAATTCCATATTTCTTTATTAGGAATCTCTTGTATACATCTATAATTCCGATATCGAACATTATTTCGTTTGATCATCTGTCTCTTAACTCGTGCGACAAGGAGTATATGAACCCTTTATGTTAGGATGCCATCGAAAATATAAGAATTCCCTTTGCGTTACCTTAGATTATTAATGCATTAGGAAACCTGTAGCTAAAGTTGTGCTAGGCACAAAACGTCTAAACACTTACACTAACAAGAGTAATTCTACTTTCTTTAAGAACTCTTGCGAAGATAATAGTGACCACGACTAGATGCACTTACAAAGACTCTTCACCTATAATCCTACTAAGATTACCAGTAACAAAAGAATTGCTGCAACAATACATGGGCTTAAAGGACTGAAGTGTCATAACCATTAGTATATATGTTAAGAAAAATGAAGTAATGTATGCTTCAAAATTTAGACATTTAGATAGTGAGACCCGAGCTTCAAAACACATGGTCAAGACATATGCCATGAAATGGAGAGAACTGACAGAAAGGAAATTATGTCTGCTTCATAAAAAGGAACAAATGGAAACGATGACTCCTGGAAGTTTGCAAGCCAACCGGAGAAGTGACCACAAGGAGGCAAGACAGACCCGCCAACAAAGTTTGTCTCTGTGAGGAAAGCTGCGAGTTATGCACGGAAGTAAGACATAGCATATATGGTCTCAGAGTTCATTAACACTAGAGGCATGGAACTGAAAGAAATTCCGAACGACGTTTCCCAGAGGATCTACTTAGACGATCACCCGATCGTGAGGAGAAACTCAGAATTCATCTGAGACTAGGAACAATACCGATCGTTATATCACAAAGTTAAGACTAATATAGTAGTTTCATAAGTTTCATAGGAAGCCGAATCAAATATGTGCTCTTAGATTAAATTGCGGATAGATTTAATGAAATAATTAAAGAGTACCCAAGAAATAGCAATCAAGGATGATGCTTAAGGATTATAAAGGAATAATGAAGGACTCAGAAAAAGGAACTAATGGAAATTAGGGATTCCATAAAGAATTCGGGTACCAATTCAAGGAAACCTGCAAGAAAGGATTCTCAAAGAAGCCCATAGAACTAAGTATTTGATACATCGTGTAAGTAATATGAGGTATCGAGGTTTGAATTACTGATAAATAGAAATGAAAAAGGATGTAGCAAGTTATGTCTCTAAGTATTTAATCGAGTAGCAAGTTAAAGCTGAGCATTAGAACCCTTTAGGTTTACCTCAACGACATCAGTATGGAAATGAGATTGATAACAATGGATATTGTTACCAAATTACCCAAAATAAGAAACGACACAATCTGGGTGATTGTGGATTGACTAACCAAGTCTGCTCAATCCCTACCAATGAAGGAAACCCTTTAGTATAAGACACTTAGTTAAGTTGTGTGTAGACAAAATAGTCTCATTACAAAGAATCCTGTTATCTATCAAGATAGTCATTTCCCTTCTCATTTCTAGGAAAATTTTAACCCGACCTATTTTGATATAGTGTGAAGGAACACTACAAAACATAAAAGATGTGCTAAGTACATGTGCAATAAATAGTGGTGAAAGTGGGATTATCACCCATAGGACTTTTTCGATAATTAACCTTCAAGTATTAGTGTTGCCCATTTGAAACACTTTATGGAACGAAGGCACCATCCATTATGTCGAGTAAAATTATGAGAAAAGCAACTATCGGGCCATGAGATCGGCAAACCATTAGAATTTCAAATCAGAGAAAGAATAATACAAAAGGTTTCTCCGTGAAAAGGGAATAGTCCGATACGGGAAGAAAGAAAAGTTAAGTCTAAAATTTGTTGAACCATTCGGAATCCTTAAATAAATTGGATCAGTAGCTTATAAGCTAGAGTTATCAGAAGAAATAACATGAATACATAATATGTTTCATGTATACCCCTTAAGGAATGCCTAGCTGATAAATCTTTAGTCATACCTCTTCAAGATATAGAGGTAAATGCAATTTTAAGTCCATTAAAAGACCTTGCAAGTCAAATATGAGAATTCCAAAGCATATAGGATTAGTCCTGGTCAAGATGAAGTAGGATTTAAAACGTGGACAAGAATATCCTGTGCAATCAAAGATAAGACGGAAGTAACCATACTTGTTCCAGCAAATCTCGAGGACGAGATTTAAAACAAGGTGGGGAGGATGTAACAACCCTCGGGAAAAATCCCTAAACAAAATTCAAAGTATGCACGATAAAACTTGAAAACCTGATGGTTGATGAACCAACCCGCACAAAAGTACCTTTAGTAGACTCGCAATTATAAAATGAATCATTTAGGATCAAGCCCCAAGCATACGCGATAAGTATCAGCACGAAAATCAAGAAAAACGCATGATTGGTCGAAAAATGCGGCCGAGGACACGTGTCACGACGAAGCACCACGTGTCAGGACTATACTGGACACGTGGCAGGTCTAGGCCAGGTGGACCCCTGCCGCGATACGCGACAAGATCCCCGGTGCCTTCCGCGACTCGCGGGGGGTGCTAGTTTGGGGTATATAACAGGTAGCAGTGGGACTAGTTCAAATTGCTCAGTTTGACGGTCTAAAACGTCGTCCTACTCCTTGTATCTCCGTTTCTTTACACGAAACCCCTAAACCCTAAAACTCTGCTCGTAATCAGAGTACTAACTCGAATTACTGATACGATACCTTATCCGATCGATTAAAACTGATCCAACGGATGTTTAAGTGCTGCCTGTATACGGCTATACTTTGTCATTCGTTGTGAGTTTTGATCTCGTGATTATCGTTAAAGTTGAATTGAGTTTATACGCTAATACGAGTTCGCGGGGGTGCTAGTTTGGGGTATATAACAGGAAGCAGTGGGACTAGTTCAAATTGCTCAGTTTGACGGTCTAAAACGTCGTCCTACTCCTTGTATCTCCGTTTCTTTACACGAAACCCCTAAACCCTAAAAATCTGCTCGTAATCAGAGTACTAACTCGAATTACTGATACGATACCTTATCCGATCGATTGAAACTGATCCAACGGATGTTTAAGTGCTGCCTGTATACGGCTATACTTTGTCATTCGTTGTGAGTTTTGATCTCGTGATTATCGTTAAAGTTGAATTGAGTTAATACGCTAATACGAGTTCAATTATATCTAAAAATTAGAACTCGTAATCAGAGAGCTGCTAGAATACTTAGCAACTAAGTAAACTTAATAGTTAAGTAAACTTAGTAGTTAAGATAACTTAGCGATTAAGAAACCTTAATAGATAAGTTAAACTTAATCAGCTAAGTAAGATTAATTAATCAGTTAAGCGAGATTAATTAAGCTAAGCGAGATTAATTAAGCTAAGCGAGATTAATTAAGCTAAGCAAGATTAATTAAGTAAGTAAATTAAACACCTAAATAGATATACATGAAAAAAAATATATATGAGATAGATAATATCAAAGGAAGGTGCAAGGAAGGTATAAGAAGATATATATATGGGTAGGAAGCTTCCTAGAAAATGTATAGGTTATTTCCTAGAAAAGCTATAGGGAAACTTCCTAGAAATTTCATACTTCTTACCTATAAATAGGAAGCCTAGGAATTCATTTCCTTTGCTCATTTCTTTTCTTCTTCTCTCTATACGTTGGTGTTCTAACCGATAATCACCGATGCGATATTCTGTCCGATCGATTCAGGAACCAACTAACGGATGCCAAAGTTCTGTACTTTGTGAATTTCGTTAAACGGATGCCAAAATACTGTACTTTGTGAATTTCGTTAAACGGATGCCAAAGTGTTGTACTTTGTGAATTTCGTTAAACGAATGCCAAAGTGCTGTCTAAACAAGACTATACTTTGTGAATTTCGTTAAGGTTCGGATCTCGTGACCATCGTTAGGTTTGATGTGGTTTTACACAAATACGTATTCCATTCTGTTAAACTATATTATTAACTATCAGAATACTCCCAACTATACACTTACAATCAAACAAGCTGTTTAATCATCAGAAGGTTCAGAACAATAAAGTATATGCTTAATTATCAGAAGGAGTAGAATCAAGAAGCTTGTTAAATCAATACTGCATGCTTATAAAGTGAGTCATTCTCTTTTTACTAAATTATTTCCAAACCCTATTTATTTTCAAGGCTATAATTACAGGGATTAAGTCTTTGTAATCTTAAATTACTGCCGGTATGTGGGGTTTTATATACATTACTTTATTCCCGTCACCATTGGACAACGAGTTAGCCAATGGGTGATCTGACCATAGTCACAGAAACGAGTCGAGTGACAAATACCGATTTGGGGTAATTGGTTGATATAAACAATGTAATCACCCTTAATACTATAATTTATAACTATGCATCGTTTTGTACATAAATGAATGAACTCACCAGTATTTCCTGCTGACCAAACCTTTTTCAAACGTGTTTCAGGTAATGATAGTAGATTGGAATAAGAGTGATGATACGGCACCAAAAGGCTTAAAGAAGTGGCTTATTTTATTTCTTGAATTAAATTAAGAAAACATCGTTTCATATATTCGGGTCTATCCCTTATTAAAGTTACCCCTGTAAAACATGGGTTTTTATCCCATCTATTTAATAAATAAAATCCGGTGTTTTCTAAACTCTGATATTTTTCCTAACTCACGGTCCTGATGAATATTTCCGCTGCAATGTTTTTAAAATAACCACCGGTACCACTTGACTGCTCGCGGCTCCCGTCCAGGGTGTGGTCGGGGGACGTGACACCCACCACTTTAGAAAATAACCCTTTTGGACCTAATGGTCCCACAGCAGCAGAACCTGACATATCACCGTCACAAAACTACCCAAACCCTTTCATTTCTTTTACCAACTTAATACCTTCATATTCTCTCTCCAAATGCATGGGGGGACACCCTGCATGGGAAGGATCAAATTGAAAAGTAGGAGACGAAGGATCGGCCACCGCAGCAAATTCCCAGGGCGGAGCTCCGATTCCCACGGAACCGATTTTCTCTTTTTCGACAACAGGGATCCAACCGTCTGACTTTTCCTCTTCCTTCTGGCTATCCGCATGCTCGGCACCCCCGGAAGCCCTGACGCCGGAAACCTCCATCTGGATGACTGGTGAAGAATTAAGAGAGGACGAACAAACTGGTTGTCACTGCCCCCGACCCGGTTTGACCCGTTTCAGGAGCCGCGGGACAGAAATCACGTGGTATTTAATTAATTGAGTTTAACAGCGGAAGTTTATTATCAGGATCTTTTTAAAACTGAAATATTTCCCGATTTTATTTCACAATTCGGGATAAACACCCGGTAATTTACAATCATTTGATTTCACGAAGAAATCTTTTATTTTACAAACATGTTTCTTTATTTTATCTCGAGCCACTTTCTCAAACTTGTAGTGCTTCACGGCACTTTTTCTGGATCATAACAGATCACCTGAAACATGTTTGAAAAAGGTTTTGTCAGCGGGAAATACTGAGTGAATCATTCTATTTACATAAAATGATGCATAGTTATTAATTACAGCATAAGAGCGATTACAATGGCTTCTATCTTATTTTTATCTGGCGCCGTGTCACAATGGTGACATGTCACAATGGTGACGATGGTCATACCACTATTAGATCAATGAACCTAAATAGTGATGATTATCCCTAGTAGGTCAATGAACCTAACTGGGAGAAAATCAGTAATGTGCACAATACCCCACTAGCCAGTGATTCAAGATATCCACGACTTAGTCCCTGTAATTATAACTTTTGAAAATAATTTGAGGTATTGTAAAATAGTTGATAAAAAGAGAATGACTCATAGTGAAGATTTAATTTGAGCAGAGTATAGCCTACTGATTAGCCTTTTAACCCTGATTGCGGCGTCGATTAGTGATCCGTGTGTGTTAATTGTGGTAAATAGAACATAACTCAGTGCCTAAAACGAATTTCTTCGTCGAACGAACAACAGAATGCAAGTGCTAGGCCCTTCTATTTATACCCAAAATTTGCACCTCCCGCTAGTCGCGGAAGAATCCGCGGTACGTGCCGCGTATCGCCTGGGATGTCAAAATAGGGTAGGCCTGCTTCGTCACCTATCTAGCCCTGATGAGTCGACAACTTCGTAAAATTCGAATCTGACAGCGTTTTATAAGGATAATCGTTAATAGGGTTTTACCCCCCCCCCCCTTGAGTTTTAGGGGCCCTGATCCTAATTCTGATTGTTCTGAAAATTTTATGGTTTGTGTAGAATCACTTGGGTGTCTCAATTAGGGTTTCCTTTTGGACAAATTAATTTAATAAATATGACTTTTGATGAGAGTTGTAACATTCTCCCTACCTTAATAAAAATCTCGTCCTCGAGATTTACTGGAATAAATGAGGATACTTTCGCTTCTTTTCTAATTCCAGTTCCCAAGTGTATTAGGGTCCTATCTTTGAATCCTACTTTACTTGAACTAATACTAATCATTTGATTTTTCTATCTTCTATCTGAAAAGGTTTCTCTACAAATTTTAATTTTTCATTTACTTCTATATCTTGGAGAGGTACTATCAAAGATTCGTCTGATAGACATTTCTTAAGATTGGATACATGAAATACATCATATACTCCAGCTAACTCTCCTAGTAGTTGTAAACGATAAACAACTGGTCCTATACGTTGGATCACTGGAAATGGTCTTACATACCTTGGATTTAGCTTTCCTTTCTTACCGAATCTAACAATTTCTTTCCAAGGAAATACTTTCAATAGCATTTTGTCTCCTACTTGAAATTCCAACAACTTTCGTCTATTATCTGTATAACTCTTCTGGCGATCTCTAGCCGTCTTCAGCCTTTCCTTCGTGATACTGAATATCACAGTCGTAGTCACTTAATATTTTCATCCATCTCCTTTGCCTTATGTTTAATTCTTTTTGCCCAAATATATATCTTAAATTCTTATGATCCGTATAGACAGTAAACTTACTTCCATACATATAATGTCTCCAAATATTAAGGGCAAAAATTATGGCTCCTAATTCTAAGTCATGAGTGGTATAGTTTTCTTCGTACTTTTTCAATTGCCTTGATGCATACGCAATTACCTTTTTACGTTGCATTAATACACATCCAAATCCTAGCTTTAAAGCATCACCGTATACTTTAAAATATTTTGTTCCTTCTGGTAAGGCTAGGATTGGGGCATTTGTTAATTTATGCTTTAAGATCCTAAAGGCTTCTTCTTGTTTAAGTCCTCATTCAAACTTAACTGTTTTACAGGTTAGGTTAGCTTAGTTAATGGTATAGCTATCTTGGAAAAATCCTTAATAAACCGTCTATAGTATCCAGATAAACCTACAAAACTCCTAATTTCCATTGCGGATTACGGAATCTTCCATTTGGTAATTGCTTCAATCTTAACAGGATCTACATGAATACCTTCATGGTTCACCATATGACCTAAAATTTGCACTTTTGGCAGCCAAAATTCACACTTCGAGAATTTGGCGTAAAGCTTCTCTTTTCTTAACAAAGTTAAGAGTGCATGCAAGTGCTGACAATGTTCTTCCTGACTTTTGGAATAAATAAGTATATCGTCTATGAAGACAATTACAAATTTATCCAAATAAGGTTTACAGATTCTATTTATCATGTCCATGAATGCTGCAGGTGCATTCGTTAACCCAAAGGGCATGACTGTAAACTCGTAATGACCATACCTAGTTCTAAAAGCAGTCTTAGGTATGTCTTCCTCTTGTACTTTCAATTGATGATATCCAGAACGTAAGTTGATCTTAGAAAAATATCTATCTCCCTGGAATTGATCGAATAGATCATCAATTCTAGGTAATGGGTATCGATTCTTAATTGTAACCTTATTTGATATAATCAATACACTTTCTCATCGAACCATCTTTTTTCTTAACAAACAACACTGGTGCTCCCCACGGGGATGAACTAGGTTGTATGAAAAATTTACTTAATAATTCATCTAATTGCTTTTTCAGTTTTAATATTTCTGTGGGTACTAACCGATAAGGTGCCTTGGCAATCGGTATAGTTCCTGGAATTAGATGAATTCTAAATTCTACCTCCCTATCTGATGGTAATACTGGTAATTCTTCTGGGAATACATCTGTAACTACAGAAATTTCCTTAAGTTCTTTATCTTTAGTATTAATGATTACTGAAATCATATATACTATTCCTTGCTTTAGTTCATAATTAGCAACTTTCATTACTGATATGAACTTTATGAGTTTATATGGCTTTCTCCTGTAATCATTATTACTTTTCTAGTGGGTGCACAAATTTCTATGGAATTCTTATCACAGATAATTCGAGCATGGTTGTTTACTAACCAATCCATTCCTAACACAACATCGAATTCAACTAATTTCATAGATAATAGGGTTGTAGAAAATTTATGACTTAAAAGTTCTATTTCCACGTTTTGCAGAACCTTATTTATTTTAATTGAATTCCCATCTGCCGTTTCTACTGTAGAAATTTGCCTAATGCTGGTTAAAGGTAAGTTAAGAGTTTGGCAGAATGAAGTATTTATAAACTTTGGTTTACACCAGAGTCAAATAATACTTTTGTGTAAACGTTGTGAACTAAGAACGTACCGGCTATCACATCTGGAATGAGCTCTGCTTCCTTAGCAGTCAGTTGGAAGGCTCTTACATTCCTTTTTGCTCCTTCTGCAGGTTTGGCTTTATTGTTAGATAGTTTGTTCAGTTTTGGACAATCTGGCCTAAGATGTCCAGCTTCTCCACAGTTGTAGCAGACTGAAAATTTCTTCCTCCTGCAGTCTTCTTCTTGATGCCCCGGAATTTTGCAAAAATTGCAATATCCTTTGCATCTTCCAAAGTGCTTCCTTTTGCAAAAATTGCAAAATGAGCTAGTGGAAGATTGCCCATTCCCTCCTTTCTTGAAATTATTATGGTTACCCGGACGGAATCCTTGGGTAATCTTTTGGGCTACTTCCTTCCTTCTATTTTCTTCTCTTGTCCGTACTAGTTCGTCAGTCGGAGTATTGGCTAAATCCACCGCATCATCAATCGTACGAGGTTTCGCAGCCTTGACGATATTACGGATTTCGGCAATCAATCCCCAAATATAACGAGAAATAAGTACCGGCTCTGGCGAAGCTAGGGTTGGTACTACTCGAGCATACTCGAAGAATGTCGAAGTATACCCTCGACAATCTACATCCACCATCCGGTGGGTTAGAAACTTATTTGTCATTTGTTCCTTTTCATACTCAGGACATAATTTTCTTTCTACAAAGCTCTTAAATTCTTCCCAGTTCATGGCATACGCCATTCTTCTTCCTTTTGCTTGTAACACCGTATTCCACCATTCTAGCGCCCCTTCTTTGAAAAGGTTCGACGCATACATAACCTGATCATCCTGAGCACATTTACTTATGGCAATTACTGCCTCGGTTTTCTCTAATCAACGCAGTGCCGTAGTCGCTCCTTCATTGCCTGCAAACTCAGTGGGTTTACAAGCAAGAAATTCTTTGTAAGTGCAACCAGGCGTTGCAGCTTTCATTTTCTTAGGGGGAGGAGCTTGTCGTGGTTCATTCTCATGATTAGTATGATTATTGCCTCTTTTTATGCTATTACTGAAGTTATCTTCAGAAATACGTTTGCTAGGAACGATTTGTTGCGGTTCGATTGGATTTTTAACAGCAGCAACGATTGCTGGAATAGCGTTGGCTATCCCTTGAGTAACTATTGCTGGAATAGCGTTGGCTATCCCTTGAGCAACGGTATTTTCTATATCCTGTCTAGTCATATATTGATCCCCCGGTTGTTGCTCAGATTGATTAACCTCTTTAACTGGTTCATTATTAGCGTTTTCCATCAATAAATAATATATATATTTTATTAGTATCAAATAAATAATAATTACACAAAACAATTATATAGAGTTCATAACATCAATATAGCCAAAGCTATCGATTTCTCGATTTCCATTTATATTTAATAGTATGCATCAATACACACCACTATCTTACAAAGTTTTATTTGTAGTTATTTTACAGACTGATTTTTACTATTATTATTACACACTCTCAGTTCCATAAATCCCCTAATCTCTTGGATCCTATTCCCAGCATCCATTAGTTCTTCGCCAAAATGGCGGAATTCAGCCATATTCTTGTTACTCATTGGTGGATTTGGTAAAGGTTCTGAATTGAACTGAGGAAAAAGCTTATAGGGATGGTTTTGGAGTTGTATTTCATTAGTCAACCATTCGTCTATTCGCGAGTGGATTGAAAGGTTTGAAATAGCTGGTTCTAAGTTCATTGGTAGTTGTGTTTCAAAAGAGTGAATAAAAACATTTTCATTAACAGGCTTAATAGTATTACAGCTTGCCATTATAAAATCTAACTCTTCCTGAGATGGTAACCCCCCCCCCCCCCAATTTGCCTAGAGCTTTCCCCAATTTCCATTTTTGCTTAGGCTTGGATTTCTCGAGAGGTAAAGCATTGAATTCTATAGGTTCTTCTATGTCTGGTATATACCTATTGAAATCTCTGGAAACCTCTATTCTTACTGGATAGAGATTTAAATTCTGAATGGCGTCAAACAAATCACTCATGTTGTTATGCAAAATACCCACAAATACTAAGTTAAAAATTATATCAAATTTCATAGAAAACCTTTAAATATTATTTCATACTAGGTAACTATAAAACAACTGAAAAGTTAAAATACACTAGGTTTTATTGTAAATTTATTTATTTACTGGATCAGGTCTCTGGCTTATATTTAATAAGGGTGCTAAAACTTGGGTCAAATTATTTAAGGATTTGCATTAATTGCTATATTGGCTAGCATATAAAGATCTGCCCATACTGTACAAAATTAGTCAGATAATAAAACACATAATCACAAAATAGCAATTAATAAAAATTAAGTATTTTCTAAATACTTAATTGGCTTAAATCAGTGGCTTGATAAGTGGCTCTGATACCACCTTTTTCTGTCACGGCCCCCGACCCGGTTTGACCCGTTTCAGGAGCCGCGGGACAGAAATCCCGTGGTATTTAATTAATTGAGTTTAACAGCGGAAGTTTATTATCAGGATCTTTTTAAAACTAAAATATTTCCCGATTTTATTTCACAATGCGGGATAAACACCCGGTAATTTACAATCATTTGATTTCACGAAGAAATCTTTTATTTTACAAACATGTTTCTTTATTTTATCCTGAGCCACTTTCTCAAGCTTGTAGTGCTTCACGGCACTTTTTCTGGATCATAACAGATCACCTGAAACATGTTTGAAAAAGGTTTTGTCAGCGGGAAATACTGAGTGAACCATTCTATTTACATAAAATGTTGCATAGTTATTAATTACAGCATAAGAGCGATTACAATGGCTTCTATCTTATTTTTATCTGGCGCCATGTCACAATGGTGACGATGGTCATACCACTATTAGATCAATGAACCTAAATAGTGATGATTATCCCTAGTAGGTCAATGAACCTAACTGGGAGAAAATTAGTAATGTGCACAATACCCCACTAGCCAGTGATTCAAGATATCCACGACTTAGTCCCTGTAATTATAACTTTTGAAAATAATTTGAGGCATTGTAAAATAGTTGATAAAAAGAGAATGACTCACAGTGCAGATTTAATTTGAGCAGAGTATAGCCTACTGATTAGCCTTTTAACCCTGATTGCGGCGTCGATTAGTGATCCGTGTGTGTTAATTGTGGTAAACAGAACGTAACTCAGTGCCTAAAACGAATTTCTTCGTCGAACGAACAACAGAATGCAAGTGCTAGGCCCTTCTATTTATACCCAAAATTTGCACCTCCCGCTAGTCGTGGAAGAATCCGCGGTACGTGTCGCGTATCGCCTGGGATGTCAAAATAGGGTAGGCCTGCTTCGTCACCTATCTAGCCCTGATGAGTCGACAACTTCATAAAATTCGAATTTGACAGCGTTTTATAAGGATAATCGTTAATAGGGTTTTACCCCCCTTGAGTTTTAGGGGCCCTGATCCTAATTCTGATTGTTCTGAAAATTTTATGGTTTGTGCAGAATCACTTGGGTGTCTCAATTAGGGTTTCCTTTTGGACAAATTAATTTAATAAATATGACTTTTGATGAGAGTTGTTACATTGGTTCTCCATTAGCACTACCGTCTTCCAGATCCAAACAATCTAGGATCCAATCTTCCTGCTCCTCCTCAACCCGGACTCTGAAATTTCTATATTTCCACTTCAGGACCACAGACTCTAAGATTATATTAGATTCCCCGGCAAGCACACCCACCCTACAAACCGAAAGGTTAGGATCCTCAACCAGACCCTTCGGGATGTGAAGAACCTTCCCGAAGAGCTCACCAATACGGAGAAGAACATCCGATTACAATAGGTGCAAAGGGATGCCGGTAAGCTTAAGCCAAGCGACCCTTTCCAACGAAAGGCATTGCCCCTCCAACCGTCCAGCTTTGAAAACCAAGGCCCCCAAGTCTTACGATCATCCAGGAAGTTGAAAGCCGAATCCTTATCGCTGAACGAGATAAGGATCGATAAACCACCCAAATAATGAAGACTCGAGAAAGGAGTCTTGGCTATCTTGAGGAGTTTGTCGAGGTCCACCAGCGTTTCAAGATCGACAGTTCTGCCCACAACCGCCACATCGATCAACTCGGAAAAAGCCGCCGTTCTATCTGGAACGATAATCACTTTATCTTCAACCTGCTTCTCCGCATATCCCGATCCTTTATTCGATCCCCAGCACCGTTAAGATTCCCCAGAACCTCACTATAAGATCTAACACCCCTATAATTGGATCTCACATTGCCAGTGGCCATGACTGAAGGTCCCTGGAACTGATTCGTCTGCACTTCGGGATCCATTTGAGGACGCGAAAAAGGTTTGTTTTCAGCAGCAAAACGAGCCACATTAACGATCAGCTTAAAAGAGCCCATCTTAACCCCCTTCATTCTTCCTTCCAATTCCACACAATCAGAAACCCCCGAGAAAGAAACAAACCCAAACTTGAAACTGTTTTTGTCCCTTTTTCTCGCAACATAAACCCACGTCACGGCCCCAAAAACCCTGAAGAACTCTTCAATATCTTTCGAACTGCAGTTGTCCGGCAGGTTAGATACAAAAAACTTAGAGATGTTACCCCTGCCATCCTTGTTGTCATTAGGGAATTTGTCCTTCTTCCTGAAGTGATGGGGGTCCAACCAAGGACCATCCGAATCCATAGGAGGAGACCCAACAGCCAGACGACGAATGGAAGCAGGAACAAGATCAAGATAGAATCACGGGTGAAGTCAGACCTTCAAGCAATATGAAGACCACGTCACACCTGAGACGCTATCCCAGCCTTCCCCCGTTTGTCGAGCCTCCGGCAAGCTGGACTCAAAAAAACAGGACACACAGAAAAAACACCAGCCAACCCCAAAAGGTGAATGGAAGTTTCGAGAGAAAGTGTTGGAATGGAAGGTCAAACCAGAGGAGCCGGCAACCTTTCACGCTAACCCTACTATCTCCACTTCGTCGAGCCCCGGCAGTCGGCGCTAAGAGAGAGAACAGAAGAAATAACAAAGGGTTAGGACATTTATCACGAATATTAATATACTTTGCATGGGGTATCGCAGTTATATGTGGATTTAAAATACATGGTTTTAAAACTATCAGAATCTTGGCAAATATATAATGTGAAGGAGTACTAATCCTTAATACTCACGTTTCCAATCATCCACAAAATCAAAACCAAAATATTTGATTTGTTGAAAAATAGATATTTTGGGATTATATTGGAATGATAATTATAAATCTTGATTTAATCCAATATTGTATGAAGTATACTATGAATTATTTTGAGAAATATAATAGAAAATAGTGAAACATATCTTTAACCAAACCTAAAAACTATATAATTACAAAATTGATACTTAATTCATATTTTACATAACTAAAACATAATTCATCTCTTAACTCTAAATTTATAAAACTTAGATTATATTAAAATCTACATTAACCCATTTATTGTTTCTTTAAACATTATATTAATTAACATAATATAAAATACTTGAAACGTATGATTTAGTTTCACATGTGTTTTAAGTAATGGATTAATTTAAGAATAAATATATCATGAGTAGGGATCCTGCGGAAAGTGTGTTTTTCCTGGAAAGTGTAGGAAGCGATCTGGGCCATTAAATGAGTGTGTTTAATGGCTTAGATCAAATGGATGGCATTTTCGTAATATCTGAGTTATATAATTAGAGACTTTTAATATAGTGAAGGTATTTTGGTAATTGGAAGTGTTTTAAATCAGTTAAGAAACTGCCATATCAATAACCAATCCCTAAATTCATGCGATTTCCCCTCTTTCTCTCTCTCTCCCTCTCTAAACCCACCTTCAAAAACCTCAAAACGGTGATGGCCGCAACACACAGTGGAGGAGGGATTTTGTGGGGTTAGGTGGCGGCGCAGGATGGCGCTGTGGTGGTGGTGCTCAGCGACCAGAAAGGGGTAGGCAGAGAGGAGCGGCTGGGGTGACGCCGCCGCCGACGATCAGTCAAGGTTTTCGGCGACCCCTTTTCGAATCCAGGTCAGTCTCATTTAACTCTAGGTTACCCGATTCACTTTCGTATCTTCGTTGTATGAGTTAAGGATGATGTGTTTTACCACAGCGTCAAGAAATCTGCTTGCTGTTAAAACACAATGGCCACCAATCTGCTTGTTGTTAAAACACAGCGTCAAGAAATCTGCTTGCTGTTAAAACACAATGTCAAGAATCCTCCAGCAATGTTGTAAAATCTTTTTTTACGAATTCCTGTGAATATGTTGTATGGATTGTATAATTTAAATTGAAACTGTCAATTTGAATTAAATGTGATATTTAGTTTCCATAATTTTCTGGTTAGTTAGTTATCTTAATAAAATAATCCATAATTAAAATAATATTCAAATTACACAATTGCCCTTTTAGTTAAAATCCTTCAATGCCACATGTCGCGTTCTTATTGCTTCCTAGACTTTCTAGAAAAAACACACTTTCTACCCAACTCCTACTCAATATATCATATATCTCTCGACAAGAGGGTAAATGTTTTAACTAAAATATAATATCCTTTATAAAACTTATAAATCAAATCTAATTCATATTTATTAGAAAAAATTATTAGTCATGCATTTAACAATCTTAATCTCATATATTTTTTATATAATATATAAAATATTATACTCATAGAGATTTGATCCATTATTCATAATAGCTATAATAAAACATAACTTTTTTTATCCTAATCCTACCACCAGTGAGAATAAAATTATCCAAAACTTGTAGCAGAAGCCAATTTTGAAAATGAACCAAGGTGGGTACGAATAACAAAAAAATAGCCTAAAATTGCCGTTAAAGGATTCACAGAAATCATGAAAGCAAGATTCATATTTTATGGATATATGATCATAAAGAAAAGGGTCCGTATCAATTACCTGATTCGTGATTGAAGTTTGAGCAGATCAGTTGTGATTTCATCTCTTACAACTCCACAATGGGTAACACATCTGTTCTTGATTCCAGTGGCTACTTAAGTAGTAGACTTGTGATGGTTATCTTGTTCCATTATTTCTTAAACGTAGCAGGCGATTTAGATTTTAGACAATGGATTCAAAGTGAAACGAAAAACAAAGAGCAACGAGCGAACTCGTGCTGATAACGTATTATAAAACTAGCCTAATAGCAAGAAGAAGAAGAAAATAATAGGGAGGAGAAATCTAATATTTCATTGACTGAGGTGTGTTATTTACAATAAAATACAAGGAATATATATAGGAGAGGGAAACTTGGTAAACAAGATACATCTCTATATATGGAGTTATTAACCATAATAATATTTATTTATAACACAAAGTACATTTTCAAGATATTACTTCACGCAGGTTGACATATCTAACCATTTATATCATTGTCGTTAAAAAGAAAACGCATGTATATCATTTTTTTAATTTGGATGAAAGGTAGTATTAATAACCAATTTATATGGGAAATGAAAATTCGCGTCTACCACAACAAACCGTTTTGAATTTTGTAATTTTTTTTCAATATAATTATTATATTCCAAACGATAGGAGCAGTATTTATAACCCTTTTTTCGCCGCTTTTCATTTTAGGGAACCTTTTCCAAAAATCTTCTAATGGACATGACTTAATGGACATGACTTTTGAAGAAAAAGAGGCAACCCAAGTTGGTAATTGTATAAGAGTATAATCTGTTTGATTAGAATTTTTTTTTTAAACAATGATCTTATATTTCATTCCAATCATCAGGGCAAATTACATAAGGATAGCAGGTAGACGAGCAACAAACTGCTCCGCCATCGCTTTCTGGATAGAAAACCCTAATCTACTAAAAACAAAGCCTCGCCTCTGAGGGGTCGAAAAGTTGTTGTGGACCACACGCTGAACTCTAGACAAGAACCGAAGTGCCTCCGGCGCCAAGGAGCCGAACGTGTCAAACGACAGAGGGACAAAGGCATGCTGATTATTCTCACAAGCTTTCGCGTGCTTTTCTTTTGATGATCTTATTTTAAATTTCTTTTTAGAAATCTGGTCAACCATTGCAAATAATTAAGTTTAATTCTTTTGATTGTTCTGGTTCAAGAACTTCTGAATCTGCCAAGGGACTGTTTTTAAGAAATACTTAGCACATGATCAGAATTATATTATTTGTTATATATTTATATTCTTTTATGATCTTATTTTAAATTTCAGAAGGGTTGCCTATGATAAATATATCATCGGCTTCTGCTAGAAGTGTCGCATTTGCAGAAGGGTTACATCGTTGTTTTAGGTTTGTCACTGGTGGGAATGGAACTGGATGTATAAGACGGACATGAGTGAAATCAGTCGTTAACTTTTCAGTTGATTCACAAGGAAATGCAGTAACAAAGCTTGTGCTTGTTTCTACGAATCCGAGCAAATGTAAAATAACCGCAATTATGTGTCTTATCACATTATTCTTGCATATTGGTCTAGTTTTGAAGTATCATACCTGTTTCACTTTCTAAGACATTGTTTTAATTGTAAAAGAGAGACAAAAAAGAGACGACAAGCATATTCTAGAGCTGATGGCTACCGAAAGCTTCAGAGATTCAAGTGATATTGAAAGGGACGGCAGAAAAGGAAGTGATATGGTGGTTTTTTTATCTTTGCAGCTATAGTAGCGGCCACAAATGATTTTGCAGACCAAAATAAACTTGGAAAAGGTGGTTTCGGACCCGTCTATAAGGTATTTGTGTCTTTTCATATGAGCTATGTTTGTTGAACTGAGGGTAGTTTTTTTTGTTGTTGTTGTTGACTAAAGAGCGATATAATGTGCTTATGATGATAGGGGATACTTAAGTGATGAACTGATGAACGAGAAATTGCAGTTAAAAGGCTTTCAAGAACATCAGGACAAGGGCATGTGGAATTCAAGAATGAACTCATCCTTATTGCCAAACTTCAACATACAAATCTTGTCCCGGTCCTAGGCTGTTGTATACATACATCAAGAAGTAAAGACGTTAATTAATGAGTACATGCCCAACAAGAGTTTAGATTATTGTCTCTTTGGTAAGAAATATATCTAATGCGTAAGGCTTGAACGACCCAATAAATAGTGTTGGGCCCGTTTTGGGCTAGTACCAACCCACATCTGGTAAGCGCCTTAGGCCTTACGCGCTGCATTTAACCACTATATAGAGCACAAGTGGGTAGGCCCTAATGGGCTTACATGATGTGCCTATATATGAGATCCAGTGCAGGAGTTGCGTCATCAATATCGATCTACATTTGAATTTTGATACTAGTTTGCTTTTTCTAAGATATTAAAATGATTGCATAGATGAAACCATGAAGGCAATGCTAGACTGGCCAAAAAGATGTAATATCATTGAAGAAATTAGTGCGTTACCTACATAAACACTTGAGAAGGCGCGTTATCCATAGAGATCTCAAACCTAGTAATGTTTTGCTAGATGAAAATATGAACCCCAAGATTTCTGACTTTGGCATGGCAAGAATATTCACACAAAATGAGACTAAAGCAATGACCAAAAGGGTAGTTGATACATAATATGAACACTCACTCTTTGTTAAACTAAGTTATTGGTTTGTCAATTTCTTTATTGTTAAGGGTATTCAATTGTAATTAGTATTATCTATATATAGGACCTTTGTAATCTTCTTTATTCAATAATACAATTTTATGTTCTGATTTGGTATCAGAGCATATCGAATCAAATTCTATCTCCTTAAAAAAATCACAGCTCCTAACCCTAATACAGGTGCCAGTCATTTTTGACCTGCAACACAGCAACATAAAATCTGACCAGCAATATCATATACTCCCACAGCAACAGAATTCTGACCAGCAATATCATATACTCCAGCAACAACACAACAACAGTATCTCTTAAATTTCTTCATGGCTGCTATCACAACCTTCACCAACCAGGAGAAAACAACTCATAATTCCCACAAGTTTGCTTTTACCCTAAAACCTACGAACTATGGCTACTGGAAACAGATGGTTGAACAGTTTCTGATCTCTCATAACCTTTTCGGTTATGTGGACGGGACGATTCCATGTCCGTCATCCAACGTTACTACAGGAACCACAACCCTTGACAATCCCAGCTATACTCCGTGGATCTCCAATGATGCTCATGTGCGTATGCTAATCATCTCTACAGTGTCTGAAGAATCATTTCAGCACGTTCAGGGACAGACCTCTTGTCAGGTATGGCTGTCTCTCGAACGTGCCTATGCACCAGTCTCTTCCTCACATGAATTCACACTTAAAAGCCAGCTCCTTCGAATCACCATGAAGGGTGATGAGAAACCGGCAGAGTACCTAACCCGTGCACAAGAATATGCAACCGCAGCGAACATAGGTGAACCAATGAAGGATAAGGATCTTGTCAAGCTTACTATCAGTGGTCTTCGTGAAGAATATAGTGGTCTCAAGGCAAATCTTTTAGCCCGTTCTCCACCAGTTAACTTTAATGAGCTTCATGGCCTTCTTAGCGACCATGATTACATGATTACCAAGTTTTTACCAACCCAAGCAACCAGCCCGCAGGCCTTTGTGGCTACGACCACACCACAACCGCCACAACCAAACTTGCAGGCCATTCAAAATCAACTCAGCAGTCTCCAACTAATGGCTGCTTAACTTGGTTACCAATTAAATCCAGTTACTCCAGTCTCCTCCCAACAGCCACAGGCTTTCTACGCTCCTCGGTCTTCCAACAATCATCGAGGAGGTCGTGGCTCCTGTGGAACTTATCGAGGCAATTCTCGCAATAACAACATTGGTCGCAACAACAACAATGGTGGTTCTCGTCAATTATCTTGGGCCTCTACTCAAAACTGGTGTATGGTCACTGCAACTGCTGTGGCATCGGACACCTCCCATCTCAATGTCCAGGTCAATCAAATCAGCCTCGTATGCAGCCACAAGCCAACTACGCAACTCGTTCAGATGTTGATTCTCAGTCAGACTTTACTTGGCTTCCTGACACGGGAGCTAATGATCATGGCACTCCAGATGTAGCTAATCTAGACAACTCTGAGGCGTACTATGGTAACGACTCTCTCCTTGTTGGTAACGGTCAATCTTTACCTATTTTAAATATTGGCTCAACTAAAATTTACTCACCTAATAAAACCCTTCTCCTTTCCAACATTCTTCATGTCCCTGAACTTCAACAAAATCTTTTATCTGTTAAAAAATTTTGTGTTGATAATCACGTTTTCTTTGAATTTCATGCTTCTTATTTTGTTGTGAAGGACGAGTCTACACACAACATCCTTCTCACGGGACCAAGTGAACAGGGCTTATATTCCATCCGTCTTCCTCAGCTCAAGTCTTGTCCAAAAGTTGCCTTTACTGCCACCAAAGCATCTCCCAACACCTGGCATCAACGCCTAGGCCATCCTCATGATCATGTTTTTCGTTCTGTTATTTTGCATTGTTCTTTACATGTTTTAGACAAAATATCTACTGATTTATGTACTTCTTATCAAATGGGAAAGTCTTCTAAGTTATCTTTATCAGACTTAACTTTTTGTAGCAAAAATTTCTTGGATCTTGTTTATTGTGATGTTTGTGGCCATGCCCCTACTTTTTCTAGTGATGGTTGGCGTTTCTTTTTGCTTTGTGTTGACCGCCACTCTAGGTACATGTGGTTTTACCCACTAGTTCATAAATCCGATGTTTACCCTATTTTAACAAACTTTATTAAAATGGTTGAGCGACAATTTAACACCAAATTAAAAAGTATTCAATCGGACTGGGGAGGGGACTTTCGTAGCCTCGCGTCCTACTGTCACAACCTTGGCATACTTCACCAACATTCTTGTCCCCATACAAGTGAACAAAATGGGATTGTAGAACGACATCATCGACACGTTGTGGAAACATGACTTACTCTCTTGGCACAGTCCAGTCTTCCTCAACGTTTCTGGCAATTTACCTTTGAAACCGCCGTTTATTTGATCAATCGGCTTTCTTCTCATGTCTCCTCCAACAAGTCTCCCTTTGAACACGTTTTTAAACGCAAACCTGATTATTCTTTCCTTCAAGTTTTTGGATGTC
>JARYGA010018693.1:0-84721 GCA_030545235.1 Helianthus tuberosus
AAACATGTGAAGGTCGAAGAAAGGTGTTGCTGGTCGACGAAACATATCATTACCCGACGAAAGGTCACAGCCGACGAAACCTCATGATGACGAAACTAATAGGAGTTTCGTCATGCAGATATCCAGGAGTTTCGTCATGTGTCTTGAAGGAGTTTCGTCATCAGCAGCAGTTGGAGTTTCACCATCATCAGAAGCTGGGCTGGAACTTTCGTCATGCAGCAAGACCTATGCAGAAGTTTCGTCATTCAGCATCATCATGGTGTTTCGTCGTAGCCCTTGAAGACAATCAGACCAGACAGTAGCAACTGATATGTTCAGCAATCATGCAGAACATATAATACTTGCAGACGCAGTAGATAACGATCCGAGACACGACCTAGGATGTCGAGTCTCGGTCTTCAACTTGTAACGTATTCGAACCGAGCGAGCCGTATCCACTAATATGTATCAATAAACTCCCCTTGGATGCTGCTCGTGAGGGTTCATCTTCCATGTCTATCATGTCAGAGGATCTTCAAAGTCTTCACGTGTTGTAAGTAGAGAGTGTATCAACAAACTCCCCTTTTCATTTAGGAAGTGTGTTAACAAACTCCCCCTTAAAATAAGCTCCATTTTCAGCACTTAGATCCTTGAGGTGTTGATGATAGGTCAGCGGCAACTCGATCATCTTTATCTTTTGAGTGCCTCCACGTTGTGTCTTCATTCTGAAGCTAGTTTTCTATCAGGTTCACATCTGCATATTCAAGAAAGCTAAACGCGTAATGAGAACAACCGCTTGGAATATAGTTAACGTAAACAAATGACACACATGTGACAATGTTTTCAACTACCGTCCGACAGTTTGAAAGTTTAACAAATTGTTCAATTTTGGATTTTAACTTTCAAAAACTTGCAAATTTCGATCGTTTATGAAGTTTCAGTTGTTTTGGTTTTCGTTCAGGTTTCAGGTAACGAAGACTCGAGTTCCAACATCGGTTAATCAAAAAGAAGATAGAAATAAAATCTTTTTGGGTTTTTATAAAGTTTATATTAAAACACACCTAAAATCTTTTTGGTATTTTTGAATATTTGAAATGTAAAGACGAAAAGCAGTAAATAAATATATACAAAGATGCAGAAACTGAAAGCATTAAATAAATATTTACAGACATTCTTTTGGCGACTTTCGAGGGTAAGAGAATCATATCAGTGTACGGTCACGCCAAAACGCTCTTGTTATTCAATTAGTTAACATTTAGATAAGCATCCTATAACGATTATCGGTATTGTTATCCACATAAGCTCAACTTATCTGATGTAATCATGGCGAGGGGATACGATTAGTGTATGATTTATACTTACCGACCGGTGTTCATCCACACACGACACATTCCCGTATCAAGGTATGCACGAGAGTTCATCTTACTGGTGAGTATACCATTTATCATCTGTTTTGACGTATATGAAAATGTGAGATACTCACTTATTTTGATTGAAAACAAGCCCTATGTGATAGAATCACTTATTGATGAGGAACTTGATTTTCAGATGCATGAGGGCACACGTGATTGTTTCAATATGAAACTCGTCAATGTTGTTTTGGTCTACACCGATTACCGACATGCCAACTGACTTTTCCAAAATTCGGTAAATCAATTCTGATTAAAATTAATTTTGGTAAACGGCATTAAGGTAAAGCAAGAGTAAAACCGACATCGGAAAATCGTTTTTGTAAATATCTTTGTGTTTTTAATTTATCATAGTTTTTACATTTTAGGGGGAGTAAATCCAAATTTGAAAAATTCAAAAACATCGAAAAATTTCAAAACCCAAAAACAATATAAAAACAAAAATGAGTTTCCTGCCGAGCAAAAGAGAAAATGATATTACATCAGTGGTCTGTCCAAACCTCTTTAAACCTAAAATGAAAAACGATAAGCAGCTCTATATAAGATGTATCGGTAGGCTCACAATCATTTTAAAGTGTAAGGACTCTCAAAATTGTCCTAAAAATACCCGTAAGTAAAAACCCGGACCCCTGAAACCATACTGTACATGAAAAACAAAGAAAACAAGAAGTATGGTGTTCAGGCGGGCCGCGTAAGGGTTAGCTTAACCTTACGCGGGCCGCGTCAATGTTAGGTTGACACAGTAGTGTTCCGGATCCACGTGTTGACCAGCTGGCAAGTCTACTCGTGACCAATCAACCCTACGCGTAGAATAGGTGGTTAGGCGGGCCGCGTAAGGTATGGCCGAAGGTTTACGCGGGCCGCGTGAGCCCTAAATTTCAGCTATAAATAGCTCGTTGCATGCACAGTCCACTGGTGTCTAAACAAACTTACAAAAACGAAAGTATATCACTCTGAAGTCGAAATTACTTTTAAAATTAGCAAGGCGCTGCTCCGATACTGGGTATTAACTCGATCGCTGCTACGATTCAATGTCCGATCGATTAAAACCATCCAATGGATGTTTAAGTGTTGCCCACATTAGGGTTTATGCTTTGTCATTCTTCGTTAATTCGATGGATGTTTAAGTATCGTACTTTGTCATTCGTTGTGAAGGTTTAATCTCGTGAGTTATCGTAAATGCTGTATTAGTTACTAACCGAGTTCGTGTGCATGTTATTAAATTTAGGTTAAAAGGCTAATCAGTAGGCTAAGCTCTGCTCATATAAATCTGCAATATGAGTCATTCTCTTTTTATCAAAGTACTTTACAAAAATCATGTTTGTTTTTAAAGTTATAATTACAGGGATTAAGTCTTTGTAATCTCCAAATTACAGCCGGTATGTGGGGTTTTGTATACAATACTTGATAACCGTCACCATTGGACAACGAGTTAGCCAAGGGGTGATTTGACCATAGTCACAGACACCATTGGACAATGAGGTTACCAATGGATGGTCGAGTGACAAATACCGTGGGTAGTTGGTTGATATATGGAAACATTGTAATCGCTCTTAATACTGTAAATTATAACAAACGCGTCGTTTTAGTAAAAAGAATGATTCACCGGTATTTCCCGCTAACAAAACATTTTTCAAACATGTTTCAGGTGATCTGTTGTGATCCAGGAAAAGTGCCGCGAAGCACTATAAGCTTAAGGAAGTGGCTCAATATAAAATAAAGAAACATGTTTTGTAAAATAAAGATTTCTCAGTGAAATCATATGATTGTAAATTACCGGGGTTTATCCTGAATTGTGAAATAAAATAATCGGGAAATTTCAGTTTTAAAAAGATCCTGTTAAAATCTTCCGTTGTTAACTCAATTAAATAAATACCACGGGATTTTCTGTCCCGCGGCTCCTGAACCGGGTCAAACCAGGTCGGGGGCCGTGACAGAAAAAGGTGGTATCAGAGCCACTGATTTAAGCCTATTAAGTATTTAAATTACTTAATTTTCTTGATTTTCATTTTGTGCTTATGTGTTTTATTAATTAACTATTTGTTAGTTACAGTATGGGTAAGCAAAAGCTTTCAAACATCTATCTTAAATTAGATAGGTCATCAAAAGAGAAGGGAAGTTCATCTCAAACAAATTCCTCAAAGTACCCAATAGATATTGATGAAGGAATATTTGTTCGAAAGGCATAATATGAGGAACCACTTTCTCCTAATAAAAGAAGTTTGATTATTAGGAAAAGTCAGGAGAAAATAAAGAAATCACAACCAAAAGAAAAGAGAGTTAATCAAGAATTAGGCAGTAACCCACCATGGGAAGACACGTTAGATGAAAAATGGGCAGATCTCTATATGCTAGCCACTGTAGCAGTAAATGCAAATCTTTAAGTACACCTAACTCAAGATTTAGCACCCTTATCACCTATAAGCCAGAAACTTTACCCAGTAAATAAATAAGTTTACAGTAAACCTAGTGTGCTTTAATTGTCAGTTGTCATGTGTATTAAATTAGTCACACGGTATGAAATAATATTTAAAGGTTATCTATGAAATTTTATTATAAAATTTTAACTTAGCATTTTGTGTGCATTTTGCGTATATGCTAAACAGCATGAATGAGTTATCTGAAGCCCTTCAGAATCTTAACCTTTATCCGGTGAAAATAGAAGTTTCTAAAGACTTTACTGGTTACATAGCCGATGTAGAGGAACCCATGGAATTCAACGCTCCACCTCCGTAGAAACCCAAGCCTAAGAAAAGGAGAAGATTTGTAGGATGGAGGCGTGTGCGCAGAAGGAAACCCGCAACTAGGAAGATTCCCAAAATAGAAAATCCCATAGACAAAGGAAAGAGTATTGAAATCGGGGAAGGTTCTAGGCAGGTAGAAATGGAGATTGGGGAAGGTTCTAG
Source organism: Helianthus tuberosus (assembly GCA_030545235.1). Taxonomy (NCBI): domain Eukaryota; kingdom Viridiplantae; phylum Streptophyta; class Magnoliopsida; order Asterales; family Asteraceae; genus Helianthus; species Helianthus tuberosus. The sequence goes on from JARYGA010018693.1 coordinate 4,295, forward strand.
GCAAACAGAGATGGAAGTTGGGGAAAGCTCTAGGCAAATTGAGGAGTTGCCATTTCAGGAGGAATTGGATCGCGCATTGGAAAGCTGTGATATCGTTAGGCCTATCAATAATAATAATCTCTACCCTTATCCTGCTGAAAATCAACTTCCAATAAACTTGGAACCAGCAATCCCAGAACCTATAATCCACACCCAACCTTTAGGAATGGACGAGTGGTGGACTAATGATTGGCAGTTTGAAAACCTGCTCAACAATCCTTATACCTTTCTCCCTCAGTTCGACCCGGAACCGATACCTAACCCGCCATTGAGCAATGAAAATTTAGCTGAACTCCGCCACTTTGGCGAGGAGTTGGTGGATGCAGGAAATAGGATTCGGGAAGTCGGAGAACAGATCTCCTGGAAGTACGACGAAAGGGAACGTCGTTACTGAAGTACCAACTGAAAAGGAATAGTGGGGTTGTGAAACTGTGATTGTATAATAACAATAGTAAAATATAATCTTGTAAAATAACTACAAATAAAACTTTGTAAGATAAAGGTGTGTATTGATGCATATTATAATATATAAAAATGGAAATCGAGAAATCGATAATTTTGACTATCCATGTGTTATGAAATTATGTGATTATTTGTATATTGCTATTAACTATTTTATACTAATAATTTGTATATATTAATTATTAGATGGAAAACGCTAATAATGAACCAGTTAACGAGATTAACCAATCTGAGCAACATCAGGAGGATCAATTTATGACTAGGCAAGATATAGAAAATATCGTTGCTCAAGGAATAGCCAATGCTATTCCAGCAATCCTTGCTGCTGCCCAGAAACCTGTTGAACCTCAACAAATCATTCCTAGCAAACGTATTTCTGAAGATAACTTCAGTAATAGCGTAAACGGAAGCGGTAATCATACTAATCACGATAATGATCCACGGCAGGCTCCGCTCCCTAAGAAAATGAAAGCTGCAACGCCTGGTTGCACTTACAAAGAATTTCTTGCTTGTAAACCCGATGAATTTGCAGGCATTGAAGGAGCGACTGCGGCACTGCGTTGGTTAGAGAAAACCGAGGCAGTGATTACAATAAGTAAATGTGCCAAGGACGACAAGGTCATGTACGCTTCAAATCTTTTCAAAGAAGGGGCACTAGAATGGTGGAATACAGTACTTCAAGCCAAAGGAAGAAATATGGCCTATGCCATGAACTGGGAAGAATTTAAGAGTCTTGTAGAAAGAAAATTATGTCCCGAATATGAAAAAGATCAAATGGCGAATAAGTTCCTAAATCATCGAATGATGGGTATAGATTGTCGCGGGTATACTTCGACATTCTTTGAATATGCTAGAGTGGTACCAACACTGGCTTCGCCAGAATCGGTACTCATTTCTCGCTATATTTGGGAATTGATTGGCGAAATCCGTAATATCGTTAAAGTTGCGAGACCTCGCACTATTGACGATGCAGCAGAATTAGCTAACACCCTAACTGACGAGCTGGTACGCACAAGAGATGAAAATAGGAAAAAGGAACTGGCTCAGAAAATTACCCAAGGATTTCATACAGGTAATAATAATAGCAGCTTCAAGAGAAGAGGAACAGGGCAATCTTCAACTCCGCCGTTCTGCAGGAATTGCAGAAAAGAAACATTATGGAAGATGCATTGTAACCTGTAACTTTTGCAAAGTTGTAGGACATCGGGAAGAAGACTGTAAAAAGAAAACAAGGGTCTGCTTTAACTGTGGAGAAACATGACATTTTAAGCCAGAATGCCCTAAGTTGGTTAAACCAGCAGACAACAAAGCCAAACCGGCAGACGGAGTTACCAAGAAGAATGCAAGAGCATTCCAACTGACCACGCAGGAAGCTGAATTGATTCCGGACGTCATAGCTGGTACGTTCCTAGTTCACAACATTTACGCAAAAGTATTATTTGACTCTGGTGCAAACCAAAGTTTTATAAATACTTCATTCTGCCAAGCTCTTAACTTACCCTTAACCAACCTTAGGCAGATTTTTACAGTCGAAACGGCAGACGGAAATTCTATTAACATAGATAAGGTTTTGCAAAAAGAAAATATAGAACTTTCAGGTCATAAATTTCATGCAAACCTATTGCCAATGAATTTAACTGGATTCGATGTCGTATTAGGAATGGATTGGTTAGTAGCCAACCATGCTCGTATCCTTTGTGATAAAAATTCTATAGAGATTCAGGCACCTACTGGGGAAGTAATCATGATTACAGGAGATAAACCACGTAAAACCATGAAGTTCATATCAGTAATGAAAATTGCTAGTTATGAGCGAAAGCAAGGAATAGTATATATGATTTCAGTAATCATTAGTACTAAGGGTAAAGAACTTAAGGAGATTCCTGTAGTCTTAGAATACCCAGATGTATTCCCAGAAGAGTTACCAGGATTACCCCCAGAGAGGGAAGTAGAATTTAGAATTCATCTAATTCCCGGAACTACACCAATAGCCAAGGCACCTTATCGGTTAGCACCCACAGAAATGTTAGAACTGAAAAAGCAATTAGATGAATTACTAAGTAAAGGATTCATACAACCTAGTTCATCCCCGTGGGGAGCACCAGTATTGTTTGTGAAAAAGAAGGAAGGTTCGATGAGAATGTGTATTTATTATAGAGAATTGAATAAGGTTACAATTAAAAATCGATACCCATTACCTAGGATTGATGATCTTTTCGATCAACTTCAAGGAGCTAGATACTTTTCTAAGATCGACTTGCGCTCCGGATATCATCAATTGAAAGTACAAGAAGAAGACATACCTAAAACTGCTTTCAGAACTAGGTATGGTCATTACGAGTTTACAGTCATGCCCTTCGGATTAACGAATGCACCTGCCGCATTCATGGACATGATGAATAGAATCTGTAAACCGTACTTGGATAAATTTGTAATTGTTTTTATCGACGATATACTTATTTATTCCAAAAGTCAGGATGAGCATTGTCAGCACTTGCATGCACTCCTAACTTTGTTAAGAAAAGAAAAACTTTACGCCAAATTCTCGAAGTGTGAATTTTGGTTACAGGAAGTGCAATTTTTAGGACACGTGGTGAATCACGAAGGTATTCATGTAGATCCTGCTAAGATAGATGCAATTACCACATGGAAGGTTCCGCAATCCGCAATGGAAATTAGAAGTTTTATAGGTTTAGCCGGATACTATAGACGGTTTATTAAGGATTTTTCCAAGATAGTTGTACCATTAACTAAGCTAACCTGTAAAGCAGTTAAGTTTGAATGGGGACCTAAGCAAGAAGAAGCTTTTAGGATTCTAAAGCAAAAGTTAACAAATGCCCCAATCCTGGCCTTGCCAGAAGGGACTGAAAATTTTGAAGTTTACTGTGATGCTTCAAAACTAGTATTAGGATGTGTGCTAATGCAACGCAAGAAAGTAATTGCGTATGCTTCAAGACAATTGAAAAAGCACGAGGAAAACTATACAACTCATGATTTAGAGTTAGGCGCCATAATTTTTGCCCTTAAAATTTGGAGACATTATCTGTACGGAAGTAAATTTACTGTCTATACGGATCACAAAAGTTTAAGATATATATTTGGGCAAAAAGAATTAAACATGAGGCAAAGAAGATGGATGGAAATCCTAAGTGATTACGATTGTGATATTCAATATCACGAAGGAAAAGCAAATGTAGTTGCAGATGCCTTAAGTCGTAAGTACCATGAGAAACAACGACAGGTTCGTGCTCTTAGATTAAATCTACAGTTAGATTTAATGGAACAACTAAAGCATTTTCAAGAAACAGCAATCAAGGATGATGCTGAAGGAATGAAAGGACGAATAAAAGAATTAGAACAAGGAGCTGATGGACTTTGGAGATTCCACAAAGGAAGGATTTGGGTACCTAAGCAGGGAGAATTAAGAAATAAGATTTTAGAAGAAGCCCATAAATCTAGGTATACCATGCACCCTGGAAACAATAAAATGTACCAAGATTTAAGAAATAACTTCTGGTGGATAGGAATGAAAAAGGACATAGCTCGATATGTTTCTAAGTGTCTTACTTGTTCACAAGTTAAGGCAGAACACCAGAAACCCTCAGGTCTACTACAACAATTAGAAATGCCTGTATGGAAATGGGAACTCATAACAATGGATTTTGTTACTAAGTTGCCTAAAACCAGAAAAGGTAATGATGCTATTTGGGTAATTGTGGATCGATTAACCAAATCAGTTCACTTTCTACCAATGAAAGAAACCTTCAGCATGGAAAGGTTGGCAAAGTTGTATGTAGATGAAGTAGTATCCTTACATGGAGTTCCACTCTCCATTATATCAGATAGGGATAGTCGTTTCACTTCCCACTTCTGGACAAGTTTCCAAGAAACAATGGGAACTCGACTAAATTTAAGCACTGCATATCATCCTCAAACAGACGGACAAAGTGAAAGGACGATCCAAACTCTGGAAGACATGCTTAGGTCATGTGTGATAGATTTTGGTGGAAATTGGGACGATCACTTACCTTTGATCGAATTCTCCTATAACAATAGTTATCATTCAAGCATTGAAGTTGCCCCATTTGAAGCATTGTACGGACGAAAGTGCAGAACTCCAGTTTGTTGGGCAGAAATAGGAGAAAGTCAATTATCAGGTCCCGAGATAGTGCAAGAAACTACTGACAAAATCACACAGATCAAAGAAAGATTAAAGATTGCTCGAGATCGTCAAAAGAGTTATGCAGACAATAGACGGAAGCCACTCGAGTTTCAAGTTGGAGACAAAGTACTATTGAAAGTTTCACCGTGGAAAGGAGTAGTTCGATTTGGTAAGAAAGGAAAGCTAAGCCCAAGATACGTAGGACCATTCCCAGTGATCCAACGTATAGGACCAGTTGCTTATCGATTACAACTACCAGAGGAGTTAGCTGGAGTACATGATGTATTTCATGTATCCAACCTCAAGAAATGCCTATCAGACGAATCTCTGATAATACCCCTTCAAGACATAGAGGTAAATAAGAAGCTAAAATTTGTGGAGAAACCACTGCAGATAGAAGACAGAAAGATTAAGTTTCTCAAGCACAAACGACTAGTGCTTGTCAAGGTCAAGTGGGATTCAAAGAGAGGACCCGAATACACTTGGGAGCTGGAATCAGAGATGAAGCGAAAGTATCCTCACTTATTCCAATGAATCTCGAGGACGAGATTTTAAATAAGGTGGGGAGGATGTAAGGACTCTCAAAATTGTCCTAAAAATACCCGTAAGTAAAAACCCAGACCCCTGAAACCATACTGTACATGAAAAACCAAGAAAACAAGAAGTATGGTGTTCAGGCGGGCCGCGTAAGGGTTTGCTTAACCTTACGCGGGCCGCGTCAATGTTAGGTTGACCGGATAAGTGTTCCGGATCCACGTGTTGACCAGCTGGCAAGTCTACTCGTGACCAATCAACCCTACGCGTAGAATAGGTGGTTAGGCGGGCCGCGTAAGGTATGGCCGAAGGTTTACGCGGGCCGCGTGAGCCCTAAATTTCAGCTATAGATAGCTCGTTGCATGCACAGTCCACTGGTGTCGAAACAAACTTACAAAAACGAAAGTATATCACTCTGAAGTCGAAATTACTTTTAAAATTAGCAAGGCGCTGCTCCGATACTGGGTATTAACTCGATCGCTGCTACGATTCAATGTCCGATCGATTAAAACTATCCAATGGATGTTTAAGTGCTGCCCACATTAGGGTTTATGCTTTGTCATTCGTCGTTAATTCGATGGATGTTTAAGTATCGCACTTTGTCATTCGTTGTGAAGGTTTAATCTCATGAGTTATCGTAAATGTTGTATTAGTTACTAACCGAGTTCGTGTGCATCTTATTAAATTTAGGTTAAAAGGCTAATCAGTAGGCTAAGCTCTGCTCATATAAATCTGCAATGTGAGTCATTCTCTTTTTATCAAAGTACTTTACAAAAATCATGTTTGTTTTCAAAGTTATAATTACAGGGATTAAGTCTTTGTAATCTCCAAATTACAACCTGTATGTGGGGTTTTGTATACAATACTTGATAACCGTCACCATTGGACAACGAGTTAGCCAAGGGGTGATATGACCATAGTCACAGACACCATTGGACAATGAGGTTACCAATGGATGGTCGAGTGACAAATACCGTGGGTAGTTGGTTGATATATGGAAACATTGTAATCGCTCTTAATACTGTAAATTATAACAAACGCGTCGTTTTAGTAAAAAGAATGATTCACCAGTATTTCCCGCTGACAAAACATTTTTCAAACATGTTTCAGGTGATCTGTTGTGATCCAGGAAAAGTGTCGCGAAGCACTATAAGCTTAAGGAAGTGGCTCAATATAAAATAAAGAAACATGTTTTGTAAAATAAAGATTTCTCAGTGAAATCATATGATTGTAAATTACCGGGGTTTATCCCGAATTGTGAAATAAAATAATCGGGAAATTTCAGTTTTAAAAAGATCCTGTTAAAATCTTCCGCTGTTAACTCAATTAAATAAATACCACGGGATTTTCTGTCCCGCGGCTCCTGAACCGGGTCAAACCGGGTCGGGGGCCGTGAAATAAAGTGTGCAGGGTGATATAAACCTAAATCGACTGAAGACTGTGTGGGAACCGCTCATTGGCATATGGTCTTAGTACCGAATTTTTGTTTGATAGATTGTCGAGGTTCTAAGATACGTGGTCTTTATGTTGTTTATCATATGGGTATCATGGTTGTTTCTTTTACCGAAATATAACGGAGACGAAGTCTAGATCTTCCATGATACCATACATACGTGTACATATTGCATACGACCTCAATAAGTGATAAACAATCACATGTCCACAAAATAAGTGATAATATATCACATTTATCCGGGAGTCAAGTTCGTCTGTTTGTTGTACGTTAGTACTGACCTGTTCACGGACTTGCTCCAGTGCCCTCATGCATCGAATATCAAGTTCCTCATCAATAAGTGATTCTATCACATAGGGATTGTATTCATCCAAAATAAGTGAGTATCTCACATTTTCATATACATCAAAACAGATGATAAATGGTATACTCAACAGTAAGATGAACTCTCGTGCATACCTTGATACGGGAATGTGTCGTGTGTGGATGAACACCGGTCGATAAGTATAAATCATACACTAATCGTATCCCCTCGCCATGATTACATCTGATAAGTTGAGCTTATGTGGACAACAATACGGATAATCGTTATAGGATGCTTATCTAAATGTTAACTAACTGAACAACAAGAGTGTTTTGGCGTGACCGTACACTGATATGATTCTCTTACCCTCGAAACTCGCAAAAAGAATGTCTGTATATATTTATTTACTGCTTTCAGTCTTTACATTTGAAATATTCAAAATACCAAAAAGATTTTTGGTGTGTTTTAACTTAAACTTTATAAAAAAGCAAAAAAGATTTTATTTCTAATTTCTTTTGATTACCCAATGTTGGAACTCGAGTCTTCGTTACCTGAAATCTGATAGAAAACCAAACTAACTGATTCTTCATCAACGGTCGAAATTTGCAAGTATTTGAAAGTTAAAATCTAAAATTGATAAATTTGTTAAACTTTCAAATTGTCGGACGGTAGTTAAATGAAAAATGGTCACATGTGTGTCGTTTGTTTATGTTAACTATATTCCAAGCGTTCTCATTACGCGTTTAGCTTTCTTGTATGTGCAGATGCTACATTCAAACCAGCTAAAGGCGAAGAGAACGTGTTAGAAGACTAGCTTCGGAATGAAGACACGACGTAGAGGCACTCAAAAGATAAAGATGATCGAGTTGCCGTTGACCTATCATCAACACCTCAAGGATCTAAGTGCTGAAAATGGAGTTTATTTTAAGGGGGGGTTTGTTAACACATTTCCTAAATGAAAAGGGGAGTTTGTTGATACACTTTCTACTTACGACATGTGAAGACTTTGAAGATCCTCCGACATGATAGCCATGGAAGTTGAACCTCACGAGCAGTGTCCAAGGGGGAGTTTGTTGATACATTTGTTTGTGGACGCAGCCCATTCGGTTCATCATCTCTACAAGTTGAAGTCCAAAACTTGACATCCTCCATCAAGTTGTAACTGTTGCTGATCTGCACATTGCAGATATGTCTGTTTGCTGCTCAGCTGCTGTCTATGCAAGTCTGCGACGAAACTCATGTTTGACGAAACTCAGACCTGCTGAAGTCTCATGACGAAACACCTAACCATGATGACGAAAATCCAGCAACATGTTTGACGATTCATTTTTTTGCTGCTCAGCACATTGCAGATATGTCTGTTTACTGCTCAGCTATGTCTGTTTGCTGCTGTCTATGCAGGTCAGTTCGTATACAAGGATTAGGCGACTAGATCCTCCGCTAGTTGGACCTACAACCGACCGATTGTTTACAACGTTTTTTAACCATTCATTTTTTTAAAAGTCTGGTGCTCATCTCTAAAGACACCATTGCAAAGTGTTTTTTATTTACATTTAAACTGACCCACTCTAATGCATGGCTTGTCATGTTTATATTTATATATCCATGCATTTTATTTTTATCCATGCTTCGACGTGAATTTTCGTAACGTTGTTTTTACATTGACCAATTGTTTTAACCGTTTTTTAAACCGTTTGGTTTTTCAAAACGCTCGGCCTTCATCTTGAATACGCCATTGCGACCTATTTTTTTTATCTACCTTTTTTTTACCAACCCGCTGTAAGGTGCAACCGTCATATTTATCTATATATACGTTTTGGTGTAGATCTTGTTCGAATAACTTGGCTTTCGTATACAACAACATAACTTTTCCGTGACTTTCAAATATATCATCGCGACGTGGTTTTTTTATCGGTACTGTGTTCGCAATTTGCTTATTTTTATCTACGTTTCAAACCCGACGCGGAGCGCGGGTGATAACCCACTAGTTTTATTTAAATTCATTTGGCGCTTTTATCGTTATTTTAAGCTCAAAACAATTCAAAATATGCATATTACGTACATTAAAGTTTTTTTATAAAATATATTGTGTTATATTTTGTAGAATGACTTTCGCGACTAAAGTGACATTCCATTCTAGTATATATAATTTCACCACAATCCCATTTTCTTCTTGATTTACTTTTTTTTCTTAATCTTTAAACTTAGGTTGGAATTCATTTTCACTTTTTCTCTCTGTGTTTTTTCAAGAAGACAATGTTTGAGATGTTGACACTTAACACTTTATGCAAATGATGTTCAACTTTGACCGTACTTGGATCAAGTTGTTTTGGATTATGTTAAAAGAAAATCCCTGTATATAAACAAGTACGATTAATTCAAAGATTCTGGTTATGAGCTTGGCCATATTCTTGAAGCCTAGACGTTTCATCTCTTGACATTTAATACAAAATATTCAATATATAAACGCAGAGTTTTTGCTATGCTTTCTGTACATGGAAATAATGGTGTTCGTCTTTTTTGAATACTGCATTTAATATGTCATTCAAATATTCAATACAAATATATTTTATTTTTCTGAACAGCATTCAGTGCAAATATTTGGTATAGTCGACTACTGCATTTTATCTGATTTGATGAGATTTTGATGTGAACTATTGGATTTTTTACAACAAGTATATATAAAGTCGGTATTTTATTTACAAACATAATCCTAACATGCAATAATCGAAAAATAATTAGTGATAACAGATAGATTCCAGGTGCTATGGTGCCAAAAACTGGTACCCTACATTCTTACTTTTTTTTCACATGGTAATTAGACACCATTAAATAAAATATTTTTTTTAAATAACTAATAGAATCAGTATTTTCAGAAGAAACACTACGAGCAACATTTATGGTGAGGTCTCAAAGTTTTATAAGTGTAATAACCGAGGTCTAGTTTAGTAGAAGTAAGGGAGATTGATGTTCAAAATAATAATAAGTTTTTATGACAATAATATACAAACTAAAAAGCCATTTATAATGATTTGAATACAATGAAAACTTTATCCTTTGCAAAATTTAAGGAAATAAAAATACCTAAGCTCATTTGTTTTTTTTTCAAATAAGAAAACCATAAAAAATTGATCACATTTCATCACTGAACGAAATAAAAGTAAGAAATGCCTTAATACAATTTAGTTGAGATATTATAGTGGTAATTTATTTTATAATAATCAAACAACTACATAAATTATACTATATATAAGGCTGGAGATATTTGGACACCCATCGCGCCTATTTTCACACCTTTTGTGCCCTAGACGTCTCGTATAGGTCTATACGAGGCGTCTAAGCACTGAATTCAAGGGGGTCTGAGAGAGTGTCAGGCACAAAGTTTAAGGAACCTAGACGCCTCGTACAGACCTATACGAGGCGTCTAGGCTTGGGTTTTTTTTTTGCTGAAATGAGGGGTGTTTTGGTGGGTTTTGGTATGGTTTTTTGGATAGTTTTTGAAGATGTGTTTTTTGGTTGAAAACTTTTTTGGTTTTTAAAAAAGTTTTATTTTTTTAAAATCAACTATTTTAAAAATCGGCTCTTTAAATATATTATATCGATTAAATATTATAATGTTTTTAACATTTTACTTTTTTAAATATTATTCTTCCGATTAAAATTTTATCTCGTTCAAATATTGTTTCCGTATTATATTCAGGGGATATATTGTTTCCGTATTATATTCAAAACATATTTTGTTTCCGTATTAACTCAATTTAAGACAACAATCATTAGGTAACCGAATAACTGAAAACAAACATAAATATGACATATATAAGATAAATTTGTACATCCATAACAAAAATATATAAGATAAGTTTGTACATCCATGATAAAAATAAAAACAACAACATGTCTATGCATCCAAATCCGAATCTGGATGTGGCTGCTGCGGCTGCTGTGGTGCTCGAGCTGGTGGGAGCGGTATCGCGGGTAACCCCTCTCTCTCTCGTCTATCCTGCGCCTCCTGAACCAACCAACCTACCAAATCGTTGAGCCTGTCAAGCTCGGCTCGTACCTCCGGATGTAGCGGCGCAGCTCCTGGGGCACGACCTGGAATAGCGTGACGGGGAAACTGAGGCACCCCGGCAGGTGGCGGTGGCTGTGGCACCGCTGCACCGTCTACATCCTCCGGAGGCTCCTCCACAGGCACTACATCAGCAGGATCTACAGGAGGATAAACGGGCTCGAAATGCTCTGGTAGGGCCTCCTCTGTCCATATGCCCCCGGTATCGCGGTTTTTAAACCGCGGGCCAACTGCGAACCTCTTGATTACCTTCATCCCCCACAGCGACTGCATGCCCATCCGCGTCGGCATGACTGGCGGCGTCCGTAGATGTGGGTCCTCGTGCAGTACGAGGCCAAATGAACGGGCAATGACGGTCACGTACGCCCCACCATACAAAAATCCACGCTCCTGCCGGTGATGGGCGGAGGCGTAGTACTGGGCTAGACCGTGTGCTAGCGCGCACGGCCTCCTATACAACAAACAATAAAGGAAAAAAAGATCTGTGGTCGTACACCACTCACGGCTGTACCCGCGCGCTGAGATAGAAGTAGCGAGCAAATGGTGCAGATACCTGCAGATAGTGTTAGCGAAATACAGAAACATAGATTAATAAACAATGCACATAATCACAATAATTGCCGTAATAAACATACATACCTGTACAGTGGGTCCGTAACAAACGACACCCTCCCCTTCGACTTATCGTGCTCCCAATGATCTGGCCCCGCAGTCACCTGCCAAAACCCTAGAAGAATGGGTTTTTCAACCACCACTAGCCCCGCTGTGTAAACCTCAGTCTCGATCTCCCCCTGCATGTATAAACCAGAACGCACCGCAAAGTCTGCTAGCGTCATCGTACGCAAAACGCCAGCGAGCCTGAAAGAAATCTCAGGCGGAGGGGGAGCACCTGGGTACGGAAGCGGCACTGAGACCCCAGGAGGGTGAAATGTGAATGACGAAAGGAACTCGACCAGCAGCTCCCTGTAGGTCGGCGTGTGCGCCAAATCAAAAGGATGATGCCACGGCGAATCGAGAGGTACAAACCGACGCACTCTAGCCGTCTCAGCAAGCTGGTCCATCGCATCCCAATCGATCGATGCATGCGATCCAATGTGCATCCTCCTAAGCTTCTGGCAATGGCGGGCGGCATCGGTGCCCGCGGGAAACTCTAGATACGGACAACCCTGCAGCGTATTCAGAGGCGGCCGCCGTCTCCGTCGTGGACCCTCCTGAACCGGCTGACCCCCCTCAAGCTCTACCTCAATCTCATCGCCCTCCATAATCAATCTGCAAATAAATAACGTATACGCATAAAAACAATAATAAATAAATCCGAATAATAATAATAATAATAATAATATTAACAATAATAATAATAATAATAAATAATAATAATAATAATAAATAATAATAATAATAATAACAATAATAATAATAAATAATAATACTAATAAATAAATCAGAATAATAATAATAATTAATAAATAATAATAATTAATAAATAATAATAATAACAATAATAATAATAATAATAAATAATAATAATAAATAAATAAATAAATAATAATAATAACAATAATAATACTAATAATAATTAATAAATAATAATAATTAATAAATAATAATAATAATAACAATAATAATAATAATAATAAATAATAATAATAATAATAGTAAATAAATAAATAAATAATAATAATAACAATAATAATACTAATAATAATAATAATTAATAAATAATAATAATAATAATAATAACAATAACAATAATAATAACAACATTAACAATAATAATAATAAATAATAATAATAAATAAATATTAACAATAATAATAATAAATAATAATAATAAATAAATAAATAATAATAATAATAATAATAATAATAACACTAATAATAATAATTAATAAGGAAAAAAAAACCACATGATGAATGAAAGCGCTCCAAGACATCTAGCTTCCTAATTGCCTCTCCACTCAACAAGTCAAGGGCTGTATGGGATACTTTACCAAGTAGGTGTTGAAACAACGGGTGTTTGTGGTGGGTCATTGTTTTTTCGATGCTATCTCGAAAAGTCTTCCTTATTTCACCGAACTGTGTCTCAACTATATCATGGACACAACCAACTATACGGTCGAGCGAGCTCCTATCTTCAACGTATCTCTTTAAGTTGGCGTGTTGGCTCTCAACTCTGTTTGTGGTACGATTACCAAAGTTGTGCCTCTTATCAGTCCACGCAAAGACGAACATCTCCTTATAGTCTTTTAGCCAGTTATCGTACACGTATTTGAAGACTCCTAAAACGTAAAAATAATTTAATAAAATTTGCATAGGTGAGTCGTATGTTATTATAAAAACTTACTAGAACGTTTGCACTCCACAAGTCGTTTTCGCATGTTGCGCAAGTGGTACTCGTAGATGAGTATGGATGGAGACTCAATCAATGTCCCCCAGAATGACAAAAATTTCTTCCAGTCTTCGTCTGTAAAGGCACCCTTGCAGTTCTTCATAACATTCTGTTGTATGTGCCACCTGCAAAGAAGCCTGGAGGCGTTTGGAAATACTTTAGCACACGCGCCCATAAGGGCTAGGTCTCTATCGGTTAAAATCACACGTGGCTCAATGCATTCATCCAACATTGACTTGACCCTCTGAAGTACCCACACAAAGTTATCACCCCGTTCTTTACTAACAACGGCATGCGCGATAATAAACGATTTGTTGGTAGGCGTCATACCAACAATCTGGATAAAGGGCATATTGTATATGTTTGTCTTGTACGTCGCATCGATCAGCATGACGTGGGGGAATGCACGCCACATGCATCTCGAGTCCCGATGAAGAAAGAAGATCTCTGTTACGATCTCTGTTACGATCTCTATTCCGGGTTCCTCCCGTGTCTCGTAAATAAAGTCGTTGTTTATCAGTATGTTTTCTAGTGATTGCATGGGAGTCAATCCTTGTCTTTGTTCGGCTCTAATCTTCGCCACAACGTTTTGAACGTCTTTCAGAACATGAAACCTGTCGGGGTCCTGCTTCCTTATCGTTTGAAATATTTTGCGCGACTCCATGTTTTGAGCTGTCAGCTGCTCGATCAGTTTCATTTCGCTTGGAGTAAACCTTCGCAAAAACGCGTGGGCCGACAGGTCCTCACAAAGTTCGTGGTTATGTTCAATTTTTCCGTCTTTAATCTCCCAGGTTTCATACGGGTGGTTTCGCACAGCCAGCAGGTAAAACGGGCAACCAGTTTTTTTGCTTCCGGCTTTTCTAAGTATTGCTGTAGTCTGGTGCTCACCACCACGATCACATTCAAGCCATACCCTCCCGATTCTTCCCCCGGTTTTCTTTGATCGACGGGTGACAATAACGAAACCATCCGCGTTTGCTGTTTCTTGTATCCGATTCTTTAGTTCATCTAAAGAGTTGAAAACCTGTAACATCGACAATAATAATAAATAATTTTAATAAATAAATAAATAATAATAATAATACTAATAATAATAATAATAATACTAATAATAATACTAATAATAATAAAAATAATTAAATAATACAAAAAATAGTAATTAATACCTGCTTTTTTAAGTACGGACTGTCCTGGATGGGAGGTGTCTCACCACCATATCTACCATATCCACCATAACCACCGTCTCCTCCGTATCCACTGTGTCCACCATCTCCTCTGTAACCACCGTCTCCTCCGTATCCACCGTCTCCTCAGTATCCACCGTCTCCTCCGTATCCACCGTCTCCTCCGTATCCACCGTCTCCTTCGTATCCACCGTCTCCTCCGTATTCACACCCGTATCTATAATCCGGATACCCTTGTTGCGTCGGATAACTTGGTTGACAAGCATGGTATGAGTCATCTACAGGGGCTGTTTCATCAACAGGGGGATGATTGTTCAAATCTAGAAACGGTTTGTTTTGTTCTCCTTGTATACTAGACACAACCTCCTCTTGCTCATTAGAATCGGGAACGCAAGACTCCTCCAAAATAAAGAACCGTATCATCATTAGTAAATAATAAACTAAAACAAAAACTAATTAAAACATTTAAGTACCTGTACTGTTACCGGATCGCTTTCGGGCACCCAGTTCTCGCTACAATACTGCCCGAAGACATAGTTGCCGTCCCAGTATGATGACATTTCAACACTTCGGGATGATAAGAACACAAATGCAAAGCAGAATGAAAGAAGAAGAAGAAGCAGAAAGACGAAGGAGAATTAAATGTTGAATGCTCGGGGATGGACAAAGCATACACTGTATGTTGCACTTTTTCATAAGTCTTAGACGCCTCGTATAGCTCTAGACCCCTCGTATAGTTTTAAGTCACTTGTCAAATGTATAGTAAATCAGTTACTGAAGACGCCTCGTATAGGCCTATACGAGGCATCTTAGTGCCTCGTATCCATCCCTCGTACAGACCTAGACTCCCCGTCTGATGTGACTGATTTGACATTGTGCTTTGGTGCAGAGCTGGTCGGAAAAGTAACCCTATACACCTCGTATAGGTCTATACGAGGCGTCCTGAAGGGTGTCAAAATAGGCATTAAGGTGTGTAAATATGTAGACCCTATATATAATCACACAACTTTTCTATAAACTAAAAATATAAACAAATTATTATTTGTAATAACTAATTACCCTAAATTGTCAAAAATCAACTAACCACAATGAATTGTAGTATTACATTTATATTTGTTCATATCAAACATTATCATGGTGTTTGTTTATGTTATAAACAATGGTTATCTAACATGTCTATTTAACCCTAATATATTTTGAATTGAACATATTAAAAATAAGAGAAGTAGAGAGCACATCATATACGTTTTTGCTGTGTTTCTATTAATTAAAATGAAAAGGAAAAAAGAAAGAAGAAGAAACGTTGAATAAAGGCAGGCTTCCTTTTTTAAATTAGGGTTTTGATCGAGTAATGAAACCCGGTTCTACACGTACTCTATATGCTTCAATAAACGCAGGCTTCCTTTTTTAACTAGTATTAAGCACCCTCGTATTAGAGTGGGGGCGTCAAAACCGTGTTAAATAGCATCAGTGTCATATCATCGCGAGCGATGCGATCAACAACACTGAATTTGCAGTAAAAAATAAGACTGAAACGCAAAACATAAAAAACAATAAATAAGTCGATCTAGGACCCGCACCTAGGGCTGTAAACGAACCGAACGTTCAGCGAACAGTTCGTGAACCGTTCGGCGGGAAGTTCGTTTATGTCCGTTCGTTTAATAAACGAACGCACATGAACAAGAAATTTCGTTTGATTAGTTAAATGAACGAACATGAACAGAGGTCTCGTTCGTTAGATTGTGTTCGTGAATGTTCGGTAAGGTGTTCGTAAACGTGTTCATGAACATTCGTTCATTTGCGTTTGTTTATGTTCATATTCATATGTTTGTGTTTTAATTGAATATTTTTGTACTTTCATATATTTTATCTATAATTTTTATATTATTAAACTTTTATTTATTTTATTACCCTAACAATTAAACTAGAAAACTCTCTTTCACCTTGTTTATGCACTATTCCCTTTCATTTCTCATTATTTACATCGGCGAATACGATCGACCTCCGTTCCACAATAAGGGATTCAAGTTCCAGTGCTACTCTCTGAGCCATCTACCTTTATCCTTCGTCGCGTTTGCCAAATTTATTTGTGTTCATGAACCGTTCGCGAACACGCTCATTTCCTTAATGAACGAACATGAACATAAAATCTCGTTCGATAAGTGTTCATGAACAGTTCGTGAACACATTTATTTCCTTAACGAACGAACACGAACAAGGCCTTGTTCGTGTTCGTTCGGTTCGTTTACAGCCCTACCCGCACGTTATGACGAACTTGTCAAATAGGAAAAAAATAAACGACGTAAAGATGTTGAACTGCACACGTACTCTGCATTGTATTAACTCGCAAAACATAGAACGAAGCGTAAAATGGAACGTAAAAACGTTGAACCACACTCGCACGTTGCGTAGTGTTAACTCGCAAAATTTAGAACGAAGCGTAAACGGAAAATTTGCGAAATATGAAAAGTATAAGGGAACAAAGTTGAAAATAAAAAGTTATGAGTTAAAAGATGAAAAGTTTTATGTTAAAAATAATTCATTAAATACTTTTGGACTAAAAGTAAAAAAATCATCTTTATTTTTAAAAACTCCACAAACATGATGTAGAACACTCTCCATAAATAAGTTGATAATTTATAGTATTTAAATTTAAATTAAATTGTAGTATTATACTTTTAAAAAAATCCTGGTTTGTTTACAAAGGGGATTAGACCAAGAACTAATTTTTATTTTGTGTAAGTACTTTGTGTGTGCTAATGAACACATGTACTACTTTCAATGTATGTATATGTATATATACATACATACATACATATATGTGATGTTCTTTCAACGCAATACATACAGTATTATAAAGTACACACCATGACAGAGATATGTGGTATCTGGACCATGGAACTACATGAAGAGAACTACAGTTATATATTTTAAAGACAGGCATGGGTCTCTCTCTCACACACAAACACACACTCACTTTTGTAGTTAGCATGTAAAAGAGATGTTGAAAGAGATGTCTATGGCAGAAATAAAATGATGGAACATGTTACTCTAGATAGTGTAAACCAAGGATCCATAAAAAACACACAAACAAAAGTTAATTATTCATATCCTCTCTTTATTTCTTTTATTTTTTATTTTATATTGTAGTCACATGAATAGTCTGATTCACCAATATTCATAATATGATTTGACACCTTGTATGCTTATCACATTTTTATGCTACTCATGTATAACCATGATGGTCTACAAGACTACAACAGCACTTTCGATCGAGTAGTGTTTTTAACAGTTGCAAATGGGAGACATATCATACTCTAGCTAATCTGCTATAATAGGTTGGTTCTTTATATGAATTTGGCGAGTTGGTCGTAATTGTAATTTTACAAAACGTTGACTGGCCAGAAAGTAAAAGTTATTGAAGAAATTAAGTTAACAATTATACTAAAGAAATTTGTTATATATATATATATATATAGGTAGAGGTTCAACTAAGAATTTAATCTTCCCTAAGTTTCCTAAGAAGCAATCTTGAGCTTACATGTGGCAATCTCATTAATTTAGGTGAAAGGGTAATATTGGAAAATGCAAATTTCAAACAGATCTGTACTTAGTTTTAATCACACGATTTTCATTCCTTCTTTCATATTTTTCATTCATTCATTCATTGAGCTTCATCATCTGACCACATCTAATTCAATCGCAAATCTCAATCTCAATCCTGCTGAATCGTTCATCGTTTCATCGATTTGCCGGTACCTGCGAGATTGAGATCAATCCTGCTGAATCGTTCATCGTTTTCATCGATTTGCTGGAACCCTAGCTCCTCTGTTCATTCATTGATTTGCTGATTTATCCTCCTCTATTTTAATGATGTCTACTACTGTCGATGGTAAAATACCTTCTAGTTTTAATTTCATCTACTTTTTAGGTTTTTAGTTTTGATCTAAGTTGTGCTGGTTTTTATTTAAAAGTGTAGTTCTGAAGTTGTGCTGGTTTTTTGAAGTTGTGCTGGTTTTTTTATATTACATCATATTTTAAAGTGTAGTTTTGTAAAGTTGTGCTGATATCTTTATTTTGTGCTAGTTTGCCTGGTAAAGTTGTGCTGGTTTTTTGAAGTTGTGCTGGTTTTTTTATATTACATCATATTTTAAAGTGTAGTTTTGTAAAGTTGTGCTGATATCTTTATTTTGTGCTAGTTTGCCTGGTAAAGTTGTGCTTGTTTTTTGTGCTGGTTATTGTTAAGTTTGTGCTGATATCTTTTATTTGTTCTGGTTTTTTGATTTGTTCAGGAGTTCGTATCTGTCCAACTACTGGTAATCAGTATTATACTCCTATTGTTCCAGATTCTTCCAAACCTGTAGTTGGTATGCATTTCCAGTCAATTGATTCTGCCTTTAATTTCTATAAGAAGTATGCTAAGTTATCTGGGTTTGAGGGTCGAAAGCATACTCAATCTTCAAAAAATGGTGTTGTGATTAGAAAGTACTTTGTTTGTGCGAAAGAGGGTTCAGCGACATCCTGTGCTGTTGACACGGTAAATGATAGTGTTGGTGCTGATAAAAAGTTAAATGACCGAAGGAGGAGACCTTCTAAACGTACCGGATGTAAGGCACACATCCGTTTGTCTTTAACTCCAAAAAATACTTATAGAATTTCTCATGTATTTGAGGAGCATAATCATTCTTTTGTTGATGAAGAGGATTATCATCTTTTAGCTTCGTCTAGAAAGTTGACATTCACTGAAGAGCAACTGCTTTCTGATTTTTCTGAGATGAATATTGGTCCAGTTAGGGCATTCAACCTTATGAGAAAGATTCGTGGTGGATTTGATAAGGTTGGAGTGACGTCTACTGATTGTAAAAATTTTAAAAGAGATATTAATTTGTTCATTGGAGAGTTTGATGTGGACATGGCTGTCCAACGTCTTATGAAGAAGAAGCTGTATTTGCCGAATTTTTCTTGTGAATTTTATTGTGATGAAAAAGGTTCTCTTGCTGGATTATTTTGGGCTGATGAAGAAATGAAACTGAATTATGAGGTCTTTGGGGATGTTATGTCTTTTGATGCTACGTTCCGTACGAACAGGTATTTTATTCATTTTTTGTAGATCATTTGTTCATATTTTTATTAAACTAGCACAATTCAGCAAGCAGTTGTAATATAATCAATTCAATTTTTAGGTATGACTTGGTATTTGTTCCGTTCACTGGAATCGATAATCATCATCACAATGTCACGTTTGCTGGTTCTTTGTTAGCATCTGAAACTGCTGAATCATATAAATGGCTTCTTCAAAGTTTTTTGAAGGCTTTTGGTGTTGCACCTAAGGTGGTTGTGACTGATCAGGACGCTGCAATGAAAATTGCCATCCGAGATGTTTTCCCAGATACCAGACATTGTTTGTGTATGTGGCATATAATGATCAAAGTTTCTGAAAAGGTAACTTTCTTAAACCAGCACAGTTTTACAATGTTATAATTTTTTAAACCATCATAAATTAAACCAGCACACTTTTAGCATATAAACCAGCACACTTTAAACAATCCATTTAAACCAGCACACTTTGGCATATAAATCAGCACACTTTTAAACCAGCACACTTTGGCATATAACTCAGCACACTTTTAAACCAGCACACTTTCTTTAAACCATCACAGTTTAAGCATCATAGTTTAAGTTTATACATCAACTAGCACACTTTAACATATAAACCAGCACATTTTAGGATTTTTTTGCTGTTTTAATATACTAATTATTTTTTTTGTTATAGGTTGGTACTGAGCTATCACAAGATGAGGTTTTTAAAGATGATATATGTGCTGTTGTATGGACTGATGCTCTTGAACCAGCACAGTTTGAGACACAATGGTGTGATTTAATGATTAAGTACAACCTTACTAGTAACAGCTGGCTGTCTGATATGTACAACCTCAGATCAGATTGGATTCCTGCATACTATCGTCATGAACATATGTCCGGTCTTATGCGTACAACATCTAGGTCTGAGAGTGAAAATCATTTTTTTGGTCAATTAACCAACACAAAATTGTCATTAGTTGAGTTTTTGAGCCATTTTGATACTGCAATGGAATCTCAGAGGTTTAAGCGCAGCAAACGTGATCATGATACCAGATACACAGAACCTGCCATGAAAACCAATTATGAATTGGAACGGGAAGCTGTAAAGATTTATACTCGGGGGATATTTTTTGATGTTCAAGAAGAAATTCG
Organism: Helianthus tuberosus; assembly: GCA_030545235.1. NCBI lineage: Eukaryota > Viridiplantae > Streptophyta > Magnoliopsida > Asterales > Asteraceae > Helianthus > Helianthus tuberosus. Next base: position 25,125 of record JARYGA010018693.1, read on the forward strand.
ACTTGCTTGCAAGAATTGTATGTGCAGGCGTGAAGAAGAAGTTGGTGATTCAATTAAGTTTTATATTCTACAGGTCAATCTTCCCGGCCTTCATGAGGTATTTATTTATACCTTTAGTAGCACAAACATGTTCTGCTTTTTATAATACATTTTAAGTAGCACAGTGATTTATATTTACAATTAGAATTTTACATATATAAACCAGCACACTTTGTTATAAACTAGCACAATATAAAGCATTTGTTATTTGTGTAGGTTCTTTTTACTCCTAAGGATATGGTAATTAAATGCAGCTGCAACCGATATGAGCAGTATGGTTTGCTATGTAGGCATGCCTTTTGTGTTCTTCGTCTTTGTGGTATAAAGGAGTTCCCTAAAAAATATGTTATGGGGCGTTGGACAAGAGATGTTGTTCCAAAAAAGACAAAAGTTTCGAGTTTTGATCAAAATGCTGCTGGTAATCAAGTTGAACGTGCTTCCAGCATTGTGCGTGAGATAATGACTGCAACTGAACATATTGTTAACCGTCTTGTTACAAATATTGACCTGTTATCGTTGTATAGAGACCAAGTGATCGAGTCGAAGTTGAAGGTTGATTCTGCTGACCTTCCTGCAGAATCACTTGACAAGAATGCAAGATTAGCTAATATTCTTCGTACTGATCAGCCATGTTCATCGTCTTCTGCTACCATTCTTCCACCTAGTGGTATTAGAAACAAGGGGTGTGGTTCAAACAAACGCTTAAAGTCTTTTCGTGAGGTATCATCTTCAAGAATATCAAAGAAACCTAAAACTAGAGGTTGTTTGATATGTGGAGGTCATGGACATAATAGTCGGACTTGTAAGATGAAGACTACTGTTGCTGATTCCCAGAAGAGCAGTTAGTCGTGTGTCTTTGGAAATCATGATATTTGGATTTGTTATTTTTTTCATTTCAGTTTGGATTTCTTGTATTCTTATTATGTTTACAACATTCAACCAGCACATTATTAGTTTTTGTTGATTTTTAAATGCAATTGTCAAGAATTTGATTTTTCAACTTTCAATATACCGTTTAAAACCAGCACAATTTTAAACTTTGTTCTTTAAAACCAGCACAATTATAAAACCAGCACAATTTTAAACTTCTTCTATGAAACCATCACATATTGTCATAGTGAAACCAGCACAATATTAATTGTAAAACCAGCATAAAATTAACTTTCCTAATATAACTGTTAAAGCAGTACAATGTAATTGTTAAACCAGCACCATATTAATTGTTAAACCAGCACAAAATATTACAGACAACTACCAAACTAATAATTTTAAACTTTGTTCTTTAAAACCAGCACAATTATAAAACCAGCACAATTTTAAACTTCTTCTATGAAACCATCACATATTGTCATAGTGAAACCAGCACAATATTAATTGTAAAACCAGCATAAAATTAACTTTCCTAATATAACTGTTAAAGCAGTACAATGTAATTGTTAAACCAGCACCATATTAATTGTTAAACCAGCACAAAATATTACAGACAACTACCAAACTAATGTTATATTGTTCAACCAACACAATCAATATTTGTTGTTCAATCTGTCATTGATTTTCGTTTCCGCATTTTTCTTGCATTCCTCTTTCTTTTCAGGCTCCATCTTCTCATACTTCTCTAACATTTCCATCATTTCACCTTTCGCTAAGTTGATGTCGGATAAAAGTATTTTGCTTAAATACTTGTATCTCAGTTCAACCAACTCTTTGTCTTGTTCCGGTGACTCTTTCGACAGCCCACTATCCCATTCCTTTTTGCTCACATGCTTCCCTGTGTATGTCTCCATGTGTCTCATTGCAAAGACACCACAATCTACAAAGTTCTTTTCCGTTTGCCACGACATTTTCATTATTTCTGGTTCCAAGGGCGACATCTTTGGGTGCATTGTTGGGTATTCAACTTCAAGGTAATCACATACAATTTCTTTCTGTAATTTGAAAATTTTCAAAATCAAAATCCCTAAGCATCACAAATATAATTAAAATAAACAGCACAGAATTAATGGGCATCAATATATTACCACTCTTTTAGCACGTGTCATTTTTTGTGCTTTTGCTTTCCGTTTCATGTTGTCTATAATCTTGATGTCTTCTCCCTTGAAATCAAAACATACAATGTAGTAGTGCTTGTTTTGTAGTATTGGAATGAACAACATGTCCACTTTCCTAATACTTTCATACCCGGTAGTCATCAATGTCGCGGCAATGTTTTCTCTGAAATTTTGTGTGCAGGTCTTTTTGTTCAGTTTTGGTTTGAAATTGTTTTCTCCCTGCACAGAAACCAGCACAATGTGTTATAAACCAGCACCAGCACAATGTGTTATGAACCAGCACAATAATAGCATTTCATATATTAGACTAACCAGCTATTAATAAAACATTAATATTTCAAAACCAGCACAATGTGTAATAATCCAGCACATTTTGTTAAATGTGCTTTTTCTAATCTGTTATTAAAACCAGCACATATTAGAAAACATACCAGCATGTTGCATGGGCAGAAAACTCTTGCCGGTGAACCTTTGCTTTTGTAGACCTCTTCACTGTTTAGTACCAATGACCAAGCTGTTAGGACTTGGACATGTATGTATAAGTTCGGGTGAAGCGACTCCAGAAATACCCTTGAAAGGTTTGTGCTAAATGCTGTCTCAAATATAAACACCCTGCATTGTTGTAATACACATTAGTTTAAATACTTATTTTTATCCAATTAAGATTTTGTTGGTTTTTATACTTACCAGGGGTCGTCAACTGTCGAGAACATCCATTCGGCTATCCTTTGTTCAATTTTTTCAGTTTTTGTTTTTATTTGTACAACTCGCTGCATATATGGTGAACATAAAGGTTCGGCAGGTTGAGTTGTACGTTTGCTTTGTCTTTTTTTCTTCTGGTCTCCGGCGTTTAGGTCTTCACCTATGAATTCTTGTTTTTCACTGTCTTTTTTGGTTTCCTTTTCTGGTGTTTTAAAAACCTCTCCTTGCTGTGCTGGTTGACCAGCAGCCTCATTTCCTTCTTTCTTTGCTGGTTGACCAGCAGTGTCACTTTCTCCCTTTGGTGGTTCATTAGCATCTTCACCTCCTTTCTTTGTTGTTTCCCCATCAGGTTTACCATCTTTAGCCTTTTCTCCACCTGCATCCTTTTCTTCTTCACCACCAACTCCATGATCAGCACCATTTTTTTTGCTGCTTGCTGCTTGTTCTGCCTTTTCTATTTTTTTTATAATCTCTGGCCACATTGAACTGGTGATTCTGAAAGGAGTTGAATCAAATTGTGAGACCACCATTTTTTTTTGTGATTGGGTAAGTTTAACTTCATTCCCTTCTTCCTTTTCATTCCCTCCTTCTGTCTTCTCTCCACTTCCTCCTTTTTTCTTTTCTTCATTCCCTGCTTCTGATTCTTGCTTCTCGAAATTGTACTTTTCACCATATACTACCAATCTTTTTCTCCACTCATCCACAGCATCCACAACCTCCTCACCTCTGTACTTTGTTAAACATTTTGCAATCATTTCGTGTGTTTCTTTGACATGCATGTCCAGCTCTTTTGTTTTGGATTTTATCAGACAAATCCATTCCTGAAAAGATAACCAGCACATTCTTTTTATAAAGTAGCACAAATTGTAAAAGTAGCACATTCTTTTTATAAAGTAGCACAAATTGTAAAAGTAGCACATTTTCCATTTTTATTTTTACATACACATGATAAAAGTTTACAATAAAAGTAGCACATTTCAAACTAGCACAGTTTTACAATCCATTTAAACCAGCACACTTTAGCATATAAATCAGCACAATTTCACATTCCAAATTCTAACATTAAACTAACATATACTAGGTATAAACTAGCACAATTTAACATCCCAAACACTAAATGTCATAAAAGTAGCACATTTTTCAACAAATGTCATAAAAGTAGCACATTTTTTCAATAACCATCTAAACCAGCACTTTTTTCAGTAATACTACAGATAAACACAATAAAATAGAAATTACCACTCCACTTGTTGGATTTGTAGGTGGAATTTGTGAGAGTTTTTCCTGGGATTGTGGAATGTCCAAACTTTGTGTAATGTCTAGAGATTCTGGGAAGTCACTAAAGTAATGATTTCTAGCTTCATCAGTTTCCTTTGAGATTTTTTGATATGTGGATAGAGGTTGTTCAGCTGGTGCTTTTTTCTTCATCTTCAGTTTTACCTTCAAATTCTTTCGTTTTTCATTTTCTTCTGTTTCACCAGTTGTTGCTGCTTTCAAACTTGTTTTCTTCTTACTCTTCACCACCTTTTGAGTAGGTGTTTGTGTTGTCAAGGTGAGTTTCTGTGCTGGTTTCCCATCTTTTTTACTTCTCTTTCTTTTATTGCTTTCCACCACCGGACCAAGCTTTTTAATTGTATCATTTTTATGATACATTACAGCTGGTATCATCTTCTGTGTTGGATTTGTTCTTTGGTATGTATCATGAGCATAAACCAACTGATTGATTTACAAGTTAGTTTTTGTTATTATGTTTGATAAAAAACAATAAATATAGATCATTTTTAGATAACTACAACATACCACTAGAAATGTTATCGGTCCGATGTAGTGTGCTGCTTTAGATTGGAACCAGCTTGTTGTCTTTCTGTTCAAGCAGTCGATCACGTAGCTGCACCAGTCAACATCCTTAATATCTACATCAGGTTGCAATGTTGGAAGGAATTTCATGTTGACGCTGCCACCGTGTGTGAGCTCTGCCATTATTGAGTTGAACATTACAAGAAAGTTCAGTTGAAATAGCCTTCCACTCTCCTTCTGTTCTTTCACAACATGAATAATATGATGCATTTTTGGCAGTTCATCATCAATTTCAAATTGATTTCTAAACTCTGCAACAACTGGATCACTCATTGATGGTTTAGTCTCCGTAACCTTCACTTTACCCATTGGTATGCCAAGAACTTCTTGTACTAGGTTAGGTGTTATCACTACATTATGTGTACCTAGATTCAGTGTGTTGATTGTAGGTTCATAATTGTTAGTGAGCCAGTATCCCAGATTAGTTGGTATTTTTGTTATATCAAAGTTCTTCATGCTTTCAAATCCCATGTTATCTACTTCTGCTTTCTGTTCGTCAGATAACACTTGCATGAATTGAGCAAGGTTTTTTGGGCTGTTTCTGATTCTAATTCTTTTTTTCTTATCAAATTCCTTGAAAAGTGTTGATCGTATAGGTTCAAGGTTTGTGGCAACAACTTTTAGTGCTGTTTTTTGTTTCTTTTCCGGTTGTTCGAAGTCACTGTCTGATGAGCCTGCAAGTAATTTCAGAAGAAACATAGTAACCAGCACAAGTTATAAAGTGTACTATATATTAAAAAAACAATAACCAGTACCATTTTGATCATTTAATACATAATAAACCATGATTTTTATAATTCAAAACATCATTGTTACATAAGGTTCAGAAAAACATGATCATAATACATAACAGCATTGATAACATTAGAAAACTAAAACAAACAACATAAACATGATGATCATAGCAGGAGCTGGCTAGATTGCTACTTCCTTCCAAAATTCTTGACTGAGATTATAGGTTTTTCCTAATCTTCTTCATGTTTAGGTTGTAGGATGGGGATCTTTTGTTTTTCATCATCTTCTTCTTTTTTGGGTTGTACAACTGAGATTTCAGGTTTCTCATCAATCTCTTCTTTTATGGGATCTGAAGGTTCACCACCAGAAGTAGGATGATTGGTATAGCTTGGCCCCCAGATTGCTACTTCATTCCAAAATTTCGGACTCATATAATATTCCTTTTTTGTTGGTCTTACAACTTTGAGTGGAATGGGATGCAAAGGTTCATTATCAAAAGTAGGGATTGGTTCTCCTGGTTGTACAATTTGTAGTGGTTTGGGATTGTACAGCTCTGTTTTCACACACAAAAAAGCAACTGAAACTTATATTACTTATCTCCTGAATTTAAAAGTAGCACAGTCGGTAAACCAGCACAGATTTGGAACCCAAAAAACCACTTGTGCTAGTTTCTTCTAAAACACTAAAGTAGCACAGACGGTAAACCAACTAGAATTTGTGCTAGTTTACTAGAAAACACTAAACCCTTTGTGCTAGTTTCTTCTAAAACAATAAACTAGCACAGATAGTAAACCAGCACATATTTGGAACCCAAAAAACCAACTAGCACATAGGTTAAACCAGCACAGATAACCAACTAGCACATATTTGTATCAAAACCAGAAAACCAACCACAACTTTGTGCTAGATATTTCTAAAACACTAAACTAGCACATAGGTTAAACCAGCACAGAAAATAAACCAGCACAAAAAATAAACCAGCACTATTTCATTAAAACACAACGATCGATCTGTTTTATAAAATGCAGAACATGAATCAGTTTAGGCATATTAAAACCCTAGAAATCTGTTCGTTTACAGATCCTTAACAAACCTTCGAAATCGTCATCAGGTTTTGTTTCTTTATGCTTCTGGCTTCTTGTAGATCTCTTAGAACCTGTGTAATCGATTTGATTTCGAAGAAACTTAGAAAAACCGTACAAAATTGAAACGAATACACCAAAATGCAAAAAAAAATGGAACGTACTCTCTGAATCCATCGTTGATGCTGTTTTTGTTGTTGTTTGTTCGATTTTCGTCTGTCTGATTGTCGATTTTAGGGGACGTTTGTTAGCGATTGGGAAGTTTTGAGAGAGAGTGAAGAAGAACTGTTTTTGAATCGTAACTGCTTTGCTTTTTGTCCAGTACTATTTTTTTGTTTATGACGAAAATACCCCCGCGCGTTTTATTTTGTTTACTTATCTAGTTTAATATTAGGGATCTAATCTGGTCCATTGGTTGTTTAAAAAAATGGTGTAGATTGCTTCTTAGGCAACTTAGGCAAAATAGGCTTCTTAGGGGAACCGCCCCCTATATATATATAGGGAGAAGATCATGCGAGAACCACCTCTTATTGTGAGAACCGCGAGAACCAATGTGAACACACCAAAAATGCCTAAAAATAGCTAAAAATCACACAAAATTTTTTTTTTGATTTTTTTAATATTTTTTAGGTTAAAATCGCTACTTTTCGAACCCAAAAAAAAAAAAAAAAAATTTTAAATTTTTTTTTTTTCGAAAAGTAGCGATTTTAACCTAAAAAATATTAAAAAAAAATTTAGATTTTTTTTAGATTTTTTTAGGTTTTCTTGGGGTTTAGTTTTTGCATTTTAGCTTGGGGGGGTTTAGGTTTTTGGGGGGGTGGGGGAGGGGGGTTTAGGTTTTGGGGGGGGGGGGGGTGGGGTTAGGTTTTTTTTAGGTTTTTTTTAGCTTGGGGGGGGGGGGGTTAGGTTTTTTTAGGTTTTTTTAGCTATTTTAGGTTGTGTTCACATTGGTTCTCAAGGTTCTCACAATAAGGGTGGTTCTCGCATAAGCCCCTCCCTATATATATATATATATATATATATATATATATATATATATATATATAGGCTAAAGATAAAAAGAAAATCACTTTTATTGAGAAAACCCGGGAAACTCCAAGCTCCCGACTTTTTTTTTTTTTTTTGAAAAAATTACCACACGTAATATACATGTTTTTAAGAGTTTTGGGCAAAAAAATCGAAAAAGCGCCGAGTAGATATTTTAAAAAAAAATAAACAAGTTTTGGTGTAACATATGTTACATTCGCTGAACATATGTTACACTCGCTGAACATATGTTACACCAAAACTTGTTTATTTTTTTTTAAATATCTACTCGGCGCTTTTTTGATTTTTTTTTTTGCCCAAAACTCTTAAAAACATGTATATTACGTGTGGTAATTTTTTCAAAAAAAAAGTCGGAAGCTTTGAGTTTCCCGGGTTTTCTCAATAAAAGTGGTTTTCTATATATCCTTACCCTATATATATATATATATATAGAAAAAGTATATTGTACATTACGGCTTAACGTACTTCACGTACAACAACGTGCGTGATTTGTTCTATAACATGTGTGATTAATATTTTCAATACGCGTGATTATTGTGTTTCAACATGCGTGATTTTGGATTTTTGAGTTATAACGTGCGTGATTTTAAAATGAACGTGCGTAATTACCTGCCGTACGTGATGTACGTTAAGCCGTAATGTACGTTAATCTTCCTCTATATATATATATATATATATGGCAATGCTAGACAGAAAACCCTCATTTTCTTAGAAAACTCTGGAAACCCAAATCTCCGCCCATTTTTACCCAACCTCCCGACATTTTTTTTTTTTTTGAAAAAAATAACACATGTAATATACATGTTTTAGAGTGTTTTGGGCCAAAAAAATCAAAAAAGCGCCGAAGGGATTTTTTTTAAAAAAATAAACAAATTTCAGCAATGTCCGGTTGCCTAACATGTGTTAGGCACAAAAGACATAAATTGCTGATTTTTTTTTTAAATTATCCCTTCGGCGCTTTTTTGATTTTTTTGCCCCAAAACTCTTAAAAACATGTATATTACATGTGTTATTTTTTTCAAAAAAAAAAATGTCGGGAGGTTGGGTTTTCTAGGGTTTTTTATATAGATAGGGTTTTCTATATAGCCCTACCCTATATATATATATATATATATATAGGGGAAGGTTCTATGCAGAACACTAAATATTGCGAGAACACGCAGAACAAAATGAATCACTCATTTTTTCAATCCTAAACACCTAAAAAGTAAAGGAAAATGTTACAAATGGAAGATTTATTGTTTCTCACAATAGAATTTAAAACAAAATATGAAAACTTATCATTTTTTTATATAACCTACACATATGTGCGTTCTGTGTAGGTTAAATTACCTACATGTATGTAGGCTAAATATAGGTAAAAATATAAGGTTTTCCATGCATATATAATATACATACGAATGTAGGAATCATAAAATTTAAAAAATATGAACTTTAAATTATAAAATCTAGTGATTTAGAGTTGTTCTTTTTGTTCTCGCAAAATTAATGTTCTGTAATGATCCTCATCCTATATATATATATATATATATATATCATGATAGAAGGTAAACGAGCAACAAGCTGCACCGTCACCCTTTTTTTAATAGCAAAACTAAGTCTTTTAAAACTATGTTTATAGATCTCGGAATTATAACATTACTATTTATGACCCTTTGAATTCGCAAAGTTTTACATGATTGCCGAGGACTTTAAGGGTACGTCTCTAGCAGATCAAAGGTGAAATATGGAGAGATAGTAAGGATTTTAGAGATCTTTTTGTCAGAACTTCAAGGATTTCACGAACAAAACACAGTTTATTAATAATCTCAAGAACAAATATAAAGAGAAATCAACCAGTCATCACAGATTGACTGGGAAACAATAAGAATATAAGATTATCAACAAGATGATCGTCTTACAAGACTAAACTCAAACAAACCTCACGAATGTAAATGTGAGGGAAAAATCAAAAAGAAGGATCTAGACAACTGAGAAGTAGAGAAAGGTAAGAGAGTCGGTGTGTGTATGATCCCAATGCAGCGCCTCTCTTTATAACCGAACCAACCACGAAATCCTTAAGCCCACTCGTTTTCTCTGACTCTTGGACCAACCCGGACAACACCAAGCCCAATGTTGGTGCATTTATGTGTCTGTAACTTTGTCTTGTTTGCGATGTATGTTATTTAGTCTTTTGTTATCGAGTCTGTAAGTTCCGTCAAGTCTACCTAGTCGGATATCCTCCTATCCTACTTGGTATGACATTTTGTCTCTGTATTTGTAAGGTTCGTTAAACATATGCTTGTGTGCATTGTGTTTAACTATAGTTAGTTGTTTCTTATGTCTTCTGTTAACTTAGTCATATCTACTGTCCTTGTTTAGTGTTTGACGAAGGTTCTATCTTCGTCGAACCAATGCTTGGCGAACCTTCAAGCTTCGTCATTGTTTGTGTGTGACGAAGGCTCTATCTTTGTCACACATTAACCTTCGTCAATCAAGGTTCGTCTAAGGACAATATATATAGCTTGGTGTGTTTAACAGTTAAGGTATGAGAGCATAGAGAGACTACTACTGAGAGTTTATCGTTCAAGCATTGTGTGTATATCTTTGATGGTGTTCTCGTCCTTTTAATCTAAAGTGAATCTTTGATTATCTGTTGTGTTACTCGCATTACTTTGTTTAGTTTTCACTGTCACGAGGATTCCGCACTCGTGACCGTGTTCGTGATAAACAGGATTAGGTTTCGTATTAGATCCTCTGAGAAAAAAGGACCTACAAGTGGTATCAGAGTCATGGCTCTTATCCTTGTTTAAAACCAAACATTGATGTGTTTTATCAAGTTGTTTATGTGTTTTTCAGAAACTGTTCCTATTTGATATTCATATTTTCTGAAAAAGTGTTCAAAACTGGTTATTTGCTATAAGTTTTATCAAAAACCTTGCTACATTGCATGTCTACATGATAAAAATTTTCTTGAAAGTTTAAGCAAAATTTGTGTTTCAGAATATTCAAGTTTTTCTTGATATTCAAAGTGATCTTAAAAGTGTTCTTGACTATCTTCAAACTGTTCTTAAAATAATATCTGAGTTTGATCTGCTTTAAATTTAAGTTGAAGTGTTTGTTACTTATAATATTATTGTTTGACAATTGTGTACATGTAATGATGGTTAGGTAAATCAAATTAACTTCTGTCACGGCAACTTGTTAGCTTTGAAAATTCGTCACCTACTTGTCTGCAAGAATTAATTGCTTTTGCAAAAATATCTTATCCTGTGTCAGCGAAGATTGTGTTGGACGAAGGATCAAATTGTTCGTCAAAATTGTTTCAGACGAAGATTCAAACACTCTCCATTCTTCGTAAAAAGAGTGTGTTAGACTAAGATTCAGAACTTCGTCGTTACAAGACTTGTCGTTCACACTGTGAATCATACTTCGTCATTTTATACTTCGTCAACTTTAACTGTCATTTGTTAACAGAAGCTTTGCAAAACTGTCTTAACCATTTCTTTTCAAGTGTTTGATCAGGTACACTCATACATTCATCAATCATGAGTACTAGCCCCTGGGATTGGAGCAGTAGCTCAAGTACTGCTCAAGATCCGACCTCTGTAGAGACGTGGGTCAAGAATATGATGCCACAACAACAATCAATTTCTGTAAGTCAGTGGGCATGCGTAGCAAATCAAAATCAAAGTATTCAAAATTTGCTAATGAGCGAAAGTGAAACGGGTAGCAACAATCGACCTCCAAAGCTGAATCATATGAATGAATATCCATCTTGGAGAGGCCATTTTCATACTTACGTTCTAGGGCAAAATACCGAGCTATGGATATGTTTCACTACACCATACAACACAGCTCTTGAAGAAACAGGTTCAAATGCAGCCACATTAGCAACTATACCTGAAGCAGATAAGAAAGCGTACGATCTTGAAAAGAAGGTGTTTGCTATCTTGACACAAGCTCTCCACAAAGAACTATATCATCAATTCTCTTATTGTAAGACAACAAAAGCATTGTGGGACATCCTAGTTACAAGAGGAGAAGGGAATGCGGCAACAAGGAAGACTCGACACGACTTGTTGAAAAAGGAGTTTGACGCATTTTTGTTTATAGAAAATGAAACTTTAAATGAAATGGCAACTCATTATTATCATTTGATAAGTGAAATGTTTTCTTACGAGGTTACTGCAACTCCACAGGAAATGGTGTCAAAGTTTGCTGATTCTCTACCACCGAAGTGGAGCCCCTTTATTGAGCTATTAAAGCATACAGGTGCATTAGATACTATCAGTATCTATGATTTCGTTCAAAAGCTGGAAAATAAAAATGAAGAAGAAATCCGGAAGGCGAAACGAATCTCAATTCCTCAGAATCTAGAAATGTACTTTGGAGGGGTTAACCCTGCTGCAAGCTCAAGTCAGCAACCAAACTTCAAACGACGTTTATGTCAAATTCAAGCCCGTTTTCTCAACTGACTAATGTAAATCCCTTTGGATTTGTACTAGAGCCACCTCAACCTAAACCTCATTTTGATACTAGTGCTTGGTTCCCTCAATCAGAAGCTGTTGCCCCTCCAACTCAACCAAAATTTGATTCGAGTGCATGGTTCCCTCAACCTCAAGTTACTCAACCTCAATCTCAACCTCAATTTGACCCTAGCGCTTGGTTCCCAAAACCACAAGTTGTTACCCCTTCACCTCAACAAGCACTTTATGGTAACAATTTCACTCAACCGCAAAATTCCAATACGACCAGACTTGATACTTCAAACCTTCCCAAAGTCAATCTAGAAGTTGCCAAGGAACACATGGAACTTCTTAGCACAATGGTCAATGCTTATTATGGATTGGTTGTAGGTCAGATTGGAAACATAAATCTGACCAATGAAGATTATCAACAAATTGATAGGGATGAAATGGAGTTAATGGATATCAAGTGGGCTTTTGCAAGCGCGGTCAGACGATAAAGACTTCATGAGCAGAACTGGGAAGACTACCTTTGAAAGCAAAAGGGATACAAAGTACGGGTTCGACAAAGATGTTGTCACATGTTTTAACTGTAGAGAAAAGGGTCACTTCAAGCGTGAGTGCACTCGTCCTAGCAGACAAACAAGTCAAAATCCCTTCAGAAATCAAACAAGTACTTCCAACCAGAATCAAGCTAACCTGGAAAGAAGGATAGTAGCTGTCAACAACCAGACTAACAACGCCAACGCAAACCAATCGGGTCCTTCTAATACCAACTGTGCATTAGTTGTTCAAGCTGATGAAAATTGTGATTGGTCCATACAGTTTGGAGGAGGAGATCAAGGAGGAACCGCATGCTATGCTAAGATCATCAATCATATCAAGCATGTGCATAAGGAAGAATTCTCTGAAAGAGATGATAGCTCGGGTTATACTGGCAGTTCAGATGAGGAAAGCTCGAACATTGGAGATTATTGTTTAGAATCGGATGAAAAGGAGTGAAGTGATTCTGATATTGATAGTTTGTTGATGAAAGCTGAGGAGTTAAAGTGTCAGAAGTCTATTCTAATCAAGAAGGCTGATGTTGCATCGAAAGAGATGGAAAAGTTCTTTTCTGAAGACGGATTTTTCTCTTATCAGACTGCCTTTATGGTGAATGTCGCAGCCTCTTTGAGTCAGGTAAATTCTGATACTCCTACTTCTAGCATATGTAATAATTGTGCAGATCTTAAACATGAATGCTCTAAATTGAAACTTGAATCTGAAACGGTTCATGGTCACAACCAGAGTTTGGTTATTGAACTGTCAAAATGTAAAGAGGCAAACATGGCCTTGGCTCGCAATGAAAAGGATTTCAAATCAATCATTGAAACTTTAAAGAAAAGTGTTTCCGAAATGTCTCAAACTGTTCTTGGCAAACAAATTGGTATTAATAACTACATTAATATTACTGAGGAAACAAAGAAGGAGCTAGCAATGGCTAAATGTGAGTATGAAGCGATCAAGCTCAAATTGGATAGTTATTCTAACTCCCGATATGTGCTTGATCACATCATTGAAGTTCAACAACTGAAAGGAAACGCAAAAGGCATTGGGTATAAGTTGTGTCCTCCTCCTTTGAGACACAACTACACCAAGATGCCCGATGTGGAGGAAATGCCTCGGTTTGAACCAAGTGTGCCTCTTAATTATAAGGAAGTAACTACATGATTAGGGTTCAAATCGGACAGTTCCTCAGAGGGCTCATCTGAAACAAAGGACAATTCAACATCCACGGAAAAAAGTGCTCCAACTGTTGAGGACTATGAATCGTCGGATGATGAATCGGATGTGAGTGATCAGGATACCCTGTTGATGATAAGAAAGGAGTAGACATTCCTATTGAGAATCACATTCTGTGTGATCCTCCTACTCTTGCTGTGCACTCTACTGTCAGGCAAGAGATGGATCCTATCACTGAAACAGTGTCTACTGTTAAAAGTGATAACATGTTGTATACATATGGTCGAGGATGAGCATATGATCAACCAGAAGACAACATCGTTTAGAAATAATCACGTCTTATGTATTATTTTCTTTTGTTGTCAAGATCCAAGAAACAGTTGTTATCGTTGTTTATAAATAAATCTTTTATTTACATTGCAATGTATTTATGTGATTGTATGTATAAACAACATATCCCCTACAATACCGACAATCAAGGAACCGCATTCCTTGAAGAACGGACTACTCCCAAATTTCTTCCATTATATGATCTCTTGCGTTTTTCACGAAAATCCTAAGTACCCGTTTCTTCCAAGAGAAACGAAGTACGAGGTGCCAAGTTAATAGCAATCAATAACAAGATAATAACAATTAAACAACTATGTGATTATGTGCTTATGAACATTACAAGACAAACTGTGCGGACTGTGCAAGGAATTACGTAATTATGGATGCATACATAATTATGAAATTTAGTGCACAGAAACCACAGCGAGCTTTATCATGTACCTAGAAGTTAACCCTATTCATTTCCAATTCTGATGAAGTATCCGTTGAGGAAAAATGAACTAGCTATTCATTTTTCACTTCTGAAGAATATCCGTTGAGGAAATGAACATCCGTTTATCCTTCATTTCCAATTCTGAAGAATACCCGTTGAGGAAAATGACTCCGTTTGTGCATTTTCGTTCTGAAGAGTATCCGTCGAGGGAAATGAATATCCGTTTATTTAATCCTTCATTTCCGAACCTGAGGAAACAACCGTTGAAAATGACTCCGTTAGTCCATTTTCGTTTCTGAAGATTATCCGTTGAGGAAATGAATATCCGTTTGTCTATCATTTTCATTTCCATTTCCGAGGAAGCAACCGTTGAAAATGACTCCGTTAGTTCATATTCGTTTCTGAAGATTATCCGTTGAGGAAATGAATATCCGTTGTTTAATCCTTCATTTCCGAACCTGAGGAAACAACCGTTGAAAATGACTCCGTTAGTCCATTTTCGTTTCTGAAGATTATCCGTTGAGGAAATGAATATCCGTTTGCCTATCATTTTCATTTCCATTTCTGAGGAAACAACCGTTGAAAATGACTCCGTTAGTTCATTTTCGTTTCTGAAGATTATCCGTTGAGGAAATGAATACCCATTGTTTAATCCTTCATTTCCGAACCTGAGGAAACAACCGTTGGAAATGACTCCGTTAGTTCATTTTCGTTTCTGAAGATTATCCGTTGAGGAAATGAATATCCGTTGTTTAATCCTTCATTTCCGAACCTGAGGAAACAACCGTTGAAAATGACTCCGTTAGTTCATTTTCATTCTGAAGATTTGCCCGTTGAGGAAATGAATATCCGTTTGTTTATCATTTTCATTTCCATTTCTGAGGAAGCAACCGTTGAAAATGACTCCGTTTGTTCATTTTCGTTTCTAAAGATTGGTCCGTTGAGGAAATGAATATCCGTTTGTCTATCATTTTCATTTCCGTTTCTGAGGAAGCATCTGTTGAAAATGACTCCGTTTGTTCATTTTCGTTTCTGAAGATTGTCCGTTAAGGAAATGAATCCCCGTTTGTTTATTCCTTCATTTCCGCTTCTGAAGAATATTCGTTGAGGAAAATGACTCTGTTTGTTCATTTTCGTTCTGAAGAATGTCCGTTAAGGAAATGACAGGATTATGCTTTACATATCTCTGGTGGTTATCTGACACAAAGTCACAAATAGACTCCTACGAATTAATTTCGGGACGAAATTTCCTAAAGTAGGGGAGACTGTAACACCTGTGTCATTTCAACCATCAAAAAAATGCCAAACCAATGAAATATTGTATTTCATACTTTAGACTTGTATAAATATATGTATCGTTTACACATATCAATTCTTGTTCGATTTCAAACTCTAAATCGCTTTCTGGAAGGTTATACGCGCACTAATGCGTAAATATAACCAGTTTAATGCAACAAACACTCCGGAATAGTGAAATAGGTTTAACATACCTTAAATAACCTTTACATAACTTAGATATAAGTTTTGGAAGGTTTGGTGTGGTGAAATCAAAGTTTATTCGCTTACAGGGACTAAATTTGACAAACTACGAAAGTATGCCAATTTGAACTGTAAAAGACATTCCGGAGCATGGCCATAAGTTAAACACACCTTAAATATCCTTTACATAGCTTAGAAATAGGCTTTGAGGGGTTCGGTGTGCTAAAATAAACTTTTGGGTCATTCAGGGACTAAAAGTGCACAAGTTTGCATTTTCGCGCATAACTTACGTTCTGAATACATCCGGACATCCAAAAATTTATGTAAGCACTAAAATATTTTATTTTAGTGTTCGCCATAAGAAAAATCCATTCGTCACGTCATTTGGATCGTTTTTCGCGCTTATGCGCATTCCGTCGTAATTAAGCGAACATCGCGTTCGTACGACCAAACGAACCAACATCCGGCATATTTTTGAGCATGTTTTGAGTTCCCTATACTTTAACTTCATTTTAGAGCCTTGAAATGAGGTTAACGGGGTTCAAACGCATCGAAAAAGGCCTTAAAACACAACAGGGACCATTTCTGCCAACTTTGAAACATTTCTGAATCAGAGGGGTGCTAGCGTAGCGCGAGCCCTATAGGCTTTACCAGTCGCGCTACGCGACTCCCTATTCTGGACAGAAAACATGCAGAAATATCAGTTTTGCACTTTCGGGACCAGATTCGATGTATAAACAGTTGTTTAATTCACAACCACACATTCTAACATGCTTAGTCAGCGGATAAGGATGGAATTTAGGCACCATAACTTTGCAACACATGTATGGATGGAATTTAAGCACCTAAACACCATAACTTTGCAACACATGTATGGATGGAATTTAAGCACCATAACTTTGCAACACATGTACGGATGGGATTAAGGCACGTTTTCTATGAAACGATCTTAACGGTTTGGGTATTCCTATAAATACCCCATACCCCCCCCCCCCCATTGCTAAAATCACTAGAATTCTGATTTGAGAACCTCTAAGTTGAAACCATTGTTTCATACCTGAGATTCTTGAATCGGGATTAGCATTCGGGGACCCTTCGTAAGTATTCTTTCATTCTTTTCCTTATTTTACTGCTTTTCGAGTCAGAAAGTCAAACTTTGTTTGACTTTCAGCGTTGACCAGTAATGGTCAATGCGAAGTTCTTTTGAACTTCGCAACGTTAGTGTAATCACGTTGGTCATAGTCCCTTGGGACTATGCCCACTGATTACCACGTTGTCTAGGGTCGTAGGGTAAGCGATCTGATGAATCGCTTATACCTCGAACCCGACCCATTTGGTCGATCATTAGGATCCGACCAAACACATTAGGTGACCATAGTAGGTAGGGAATAACCTTCCGAGGTTATACCCTATGGTCGCATCGTTTAAGTAGTTGTATGATAGGTAGTTTATATGCCTTAGGTAAATAACCAGAATACCCTTTTCATGTATAATTGGTAATTAAGCATATGTAACCTAAACCTTTGTCACATAACTGATTATGTAATATGTTTAGGCATATAACACTTGTCATAGGGCTAGTTAGGCGGTCCGAACGCGTTTCACGCGAACGACGCGTTAAAGTAGCATAAGCTACCTAAACGGGTCGTAATGGGTCGAAAGCACTTAGGTTAAGTTTCATTTAGTATGTAGGCTTTGTTAAACCAAAAGACACGAGTCTCTACACTCGTTTGGTTTACAAACCCTAATGCTACCCGATCTTCCGATCTAGGTCCGGTTTATTAATGTAGTTACCTATATTAGGTGCCGTTTGATATCCGCGATCTCTAGCATTGTTTGGTTGTTACTCAAGGACTTCTGAGCAATCTCAAGTGAGTACATAGACCCCTCTTCTACTGTTTTCCAAACTGTTTTGGGGTGAAACACATGTGCCTACTTGTTACTTTCATGCTTTCCTGTTTTCACATCATATACCTGCTATGTTCGTTAGTACATTATAGTACATGATTTCATTACATTTCATGCTAGGTGTGCCATTGTGTGCATACTTAGTACATTGTTTTACATTGCTTTTCTGTTGCATATGCTTATCCAGCTTATGAACACATTATACTACATATTGAACCGTTGTAATCATCTGACTATGTGATCCGTTGATATCTGTGAACCGTTTGTATCTGTGAACCGTTTGTATCTGTGAACCGTTTGTAACTGTGAACCGTTTGTATCTGTGAACCGTTTGTATCTGTGAACCGTTTGTAACTGTGAACCGTTTGTATCTATGAACCGTGTGAACCGTCTTTGACCATACATAAACATTTCTACAACTGTTAAACATTACTTTGGTGTTTTGGTTTGATTAAGTGATTAAGTAACGATGCGTGTGTAATATGATACAAGCATGGTGGATACGCCGCTGGTACTTCCTATATATATGTGTTTGTATGGTATTACATATCATAGCGTTATTTGAATCATTTCAGTTTGATACATATAACATTTTATACAAATAACATACTTTTCACAATACATTGTTTTACAAGCAACTTAACTTATACAAACTCATTTTACAATGGTTATTCAGTTAACCATACATTTTTCTCTTATTTATACATATCATCTGATCTTATCGTTTTTCAAATGATTTACAAAACAAAGCAAATAACAAGGATCATGACTAAACATTTTCTCAAACATAAGTCATGAAACCTATTTTCACAAAACCTATGTATCTCACAGGCATTTTTATGCTGACGTACCTATTTTCACATGTGTTTTTCAGGAGCTGTTGCATAAGATGATCAAGATACACATAGGCAGACTTGGGCTTTAGTGACAATAAAAGATGCAAGACTAGTTAATTATGTTGTATTTCCTTGTTTGTTAAGACATTGTAACACTTTTAATCAATAAAACGAAACTTCAATTGCCATGGATTTGAAACAATTAATTCTGTTACAACACTCCCCGACATTTCCGCCACGTTTTGTATGTTCTACGTGGTCGGGGTGTGACAATGGATCTCCTAAGTTTGTTGAAAGGAGATCCTATTTCAAATGTGGGGAGTTTGGACATATCATCAAAAATTGTACAAACTCGCCCAAAGCAAAATGGCTGCTCAATTCCCAAACCTCTTTGCTCAATGGAATCAAGCCAACAACAACAACAATGGTCCATGCAATTTCAAGAGTTTTAACTCGGCGAAACCACTCAAGTTTAGTGGTTCTGAGGGAGCGACTGGGCTTCTTCAATGGTTCGAGAGCATTGAGAATACTTTCCGCCACGTGCAGTGTCCTGACAATCGCAAGGTCGAGTTTGCTTCGAATGTGTTCCAGAAGAGAGCCCTTACGTGGTGGAACGGTGTTATGAGAGATCGTGGTGCAGAAGTTGCACTAGCACAGACATGGGCGGAACTTAGGG
Source organism: Helianthus tuberosus (assembly GCA_030545235.1). Classification (NCBI taxonomy): domain Eukaryota; kingdom Viridiplantae; phylum Streptophyta; class Magnoliopsida; order Asterales; family Asteraceae; genus Helianthus; species Helianthus tuberosus. The sequence goes on from JARYGA010018693.1 coordinate 44,467, forward strand.
CCCTTATGATGAAGGAATTCTGTCCTCGACACAAGATCAGGGCTTTGGAAAGGGAATTCGACAATCTTGAGCAAGACAGTGGTGAGCATCGAGCCTACACGGACCGTTATGAAGAGTTAAGTATGTTATGTCCAAACATGGTCACGCCTTTGGATAAGGCAATCGAAAAGTACATTGATGGCCTCCCTGATTCAATACAAGACATTTTGACTAGTAGCAACCCTACTACAGTTAGACAGGCCATTGAGCTATCTGCAACCTTGACTGAATCAAAGATCAGGAAAGGTAAACTTTTCCGAAAAGGTGACAAGAAGCCGGTCGAAGAATCGAAACCAATCAAGGAATCAAATATCATGGATGAACAGACTGGATCCCCTAAGAGGTCAAAGAAGCGAAAGGCTTCTCAGAACTACGCTGTGGTCGCTCACAATGATCAAGCCGTCCTCAACCAACCAGCTCAACCCCCTGCCAGGAAACCCTACAACGGAACTGCACCCTTGTGCAACCAATGTGGCCTACATCATCATGCTGGGGTGAAGTGCCGCACATGCCAAGTTTGCAGACTTATAGGTCATACAGCTAGGGTTTGCCCAACCGCAGCTGCACCAAATCAAGCTGGCAACAATCCTGCTCAAGCTCGTTTTCCACAGGGGTCTTGCTACAACTGTGGCGAGATGGGCCATTTTCGTAGGAATTGCCCAAGGCTTGCTAATGCAAATCCAGCGCAGGGATGAGCATATGATCAACCAGAAGACAACATCGTTTAGAAATAATCACGTCTTATGTATTATTTTCTTTTGTTGTCAAGATCCAAGAAACAGTTGTTATCGTTGTTTATAAATAAATCTTTTATTTACATTGCAATGTATTTATGTGATTGTATGTATAAACAACATATCCCCTACAATACCGACAATCAAGGAACCGCATTCCTTGAAGAACGGACTACTCCCAAATTTCTTCCATTATATGATCTCTTGCGTTTTTCACGAAAATCCTAAGTACCCGTTTCTTCCAAGAGAAACGAAGTACGAGGTGCCAAGTTAATAGCAATCAATAACAAGATAATAACAATTAAACAACTATGTGATTATGTGCTTATGAACATTACAAGACAAACTGTGCGGACTGTGCAAGGAATTACGTAATTATGGATGCATACATAATTATGAAATTTAGTGCACAGAAACCACAGCGAGCTTTATCATGTACCTAGAAGTTAACCCTATTCATTTCCAATTCTGATGAAGTATCCGTTGAGGAAAAATGAACTAGCTATTCATTTTTCACTTCTGAAGAATATCCGTTGAGGAAATGAATATCCGTTTATCCTTCATTTCCAATTCTGAAGAATACCCGTTGAGGAAAATGACTCCGTTTGTGCATTTTCGTTCTGAAGAGTATCCGTCGAGGGAAATGAATATCCGTTTATTTAATCCTTCATTTCCGAACCTGAGGAAACAACCGTTGAAAATGACTCCGTTAGTCCATTTTCGTTTCTGAAGATTATCCGTTGAGGAAATGAATATCCGTTTGTCTATCATTTTCATTTCCATTTCCGAGGAAGCAACCGTTGAAAATGACTCCGTTAGTTCATATTCGTTTCTGAAGATTATCCGTTGAGGAAATGAATATCCGTTGTTTAATCCTTCATTTCCGAACCTGAGGAAACAACCGTTGAAAATGACTCCGTTAGTCCATTTTCGTTTCTGAAGATTATCCGTTGAGGAAATGAATATCCGTTTGCCTATCATTTTCATTTCCATTTCTGAGGAAACAACCGTTGAAAATGACTCCGTTAGTTCATTTTCGTTTCTGAAGATTATCCGTTGAGGATATGAATACCCGTTGTTTAATCCTTCATTTCCGAACCTGAGGAAACAACCGTTGGAAATGACTCCGTTAGTTCATTTTCGTTTCTGAAGATTATCCGTTGAGGAAATGAATATCCGTTGTTTAATCCTTCATTTCCGAACCTGAGGAAACAACCGTTGAAAATGACTCCGTTAGTTCATTTTCATTCTGAAGATTTGCCCGTTGAGGAAATGAATATCCGTTTGTTTATCATTTTCATTTCCATTTCTGAGGAAGCAACCGTTGAAAATGACTCCGTTTGTTCATTTTCGTTTCTGAAGATTGGTCCGTTGAGGAAATGAATATCCGTTTGTCTATCATTTTCATTTCCGTTTCTGAGGAAGCATCTGTTGAAAATGACTCCGTTTGTTCATTTTCGTTTCTGAAGATTGTCCGTTAAGGAAATGAATCCCCGTTTGTTTATTCCTTCATTTCCGCTTCTGAAGAATATTCGTTGAGGAAAATGACTCCGTTTGTTCATTTTCGTTCTGAAGAATGTCCGTTAAGGAAATGACAGGATTATGCTTTACATATCTCTGGTGGTTATCTGACACAAAGTCACAAATAGACTCCTACGAATTAATTTCGGGACGAAATTTCCTAAAGTAGGGGAGACTGTAACACCTGTGTCATTTCAACCATCAAAAAAATGCCAAACCAATGAAATATTGTATTTCATACTTTGGACTTGTATAAATATATGTATCGTTTACACATATCCATTCTTGTTCGATTTCAAACTCTAAATCGCTTTCTGGAAGGTTATACGCGCACTAATGCGTAAATATAACCAGTTTAATGCAACAAACACTCCGGAATAGTGAAATAGGTTTAACATACCTTAAATAACCTTTACATAACTTAGATATAAGTTTTGGAAGGTTTGGTGTGGTGAAATCAAAGTTTATTCGCTTACAGGGACTAAATTTGACAAACTACGAAAGTATGCCAATTTGAACTGTAACAGACATTCCGGAGCATGGCCATAAGTTAAACACACCTTAAATATCCTTTACATAGCTTAGAAATAGGCTTTGAGGGGTTCGGTGTGCTAAAATAAACTTTTGGGTCATTCAGGGACTAAAAGTGTCAAAAAGTGCACAAGTTTGCATTTTCGCGCATAACTTACGTTCTGAATACATCCGGACATCCAAAAATTTATGTAAGCACTAAAATATTTTATTTTAGTGTTCGCCATAAGAAAAATCCATTCGTCACGTCATTTGGATCGTTTTTCGCGCTTATGCGCATTCCGTCGTAATTAAGCGAACATCGCGTTCGTACGACCAAACGAACCAACATCCGGCATATTTTTGAGCATGTTTTGAGTTCCCTATACTTTAACTTCATTTTAGAGCCTTGAAATGAGGTTAACGGGGTTCAAACGCATCGAAAAAGGCCTTAAAACACAACAGGGACCATTTCTGCCAACTTTGAAACATTTCTGAATCAGAGGGGTGCTAGCGTAGCGCGAGCCCTATAGGCTTTACCAGTCGCGCTACGCGACTGCCTATTCTGGACAGAAAACATGCAGAAATATCAGTTTTGCACTTTCGGGACCAGATTCGATGTATAAACAGCTGTTTAATTCACAACCACACATTCTAACATGCTTAGTCAGCGGATAAGGATGGAATTTAGGCACCATAACTTTGCAACACATGTATGGATGGAATTTAAGCACCTAAACACCATAACTTTGCAACACATGTATGGATGGAATTTAAGCACCATAACTTTGCAACACATGTACGGATGGGATTAAGGCACGTTTTCTATGAAACGATCTTAACGGTTCGGGTATTCCTATAAATACCCCATACCCCCCCCCCCCCATTGCTAAAATCACTAGAATTCTGATTTGAGAACCTCTAAGTTGAAACCATTGTTTCATACCTGAGATTCTTGAATCGGGATTAGCATTCGGGGACCCTTCATAAGTATTCTTTCGTTCTTTTCCTTATTTTACTGCTTTTCGAGTCAGAAAGTCAAACTTTGTTTGAATTTCAGCGTTGACCAGTAATGGTCAATGCGAAGTTCTTTTGAACTTCGCAACGTGAGTGTAATCACGTTGGTCATAGTCCCTTGGGACTATGCCCACTGATTACCACGTTGTCTAGGGTCGTAGGGTAAGCGATCTGATGAATCGCTTATACCTCGAACCCGACCCATTTGGTCGATCATTAGGATCCGACCAAACACATTAGGTGACCATAGTAGGTAGGGAATAACCTTCCGAGGTTATACCCTATGGTCGCATCGTTTAAGTAGTTGTATGATAGGTAGTTTATATGCCTTAGGTAAATAACCAGAATACCCTTTTCATGTATAATTGGTAATTAAGCATATGTAACCTAAACCTTTGTCACATAACTGATTATGTAATATGTTTAGGCATATAACACTTGTCATAGGGCTAGTTAGGCGGTCCGAACGCGTTTCACGCGAACGACGCGTTAAAGTAGCATAAGCTACCTAAACGGGTCGTAATGGGTCGAAAGCACTTAGGTTAAGTTTCATTTAGTATGTAGGCTTTGTTAAACCAAAAGACACGAGTCTCTACACTCGTTTGGTTTACAAACCCTAATGCTACCCGATCTTCCGATCTAGGTCCGGTTTATTAATGTAGTTACCTATATTAGGTGCCGTTTGATATCCGCGATCTCTAGCATTGTTTGGTTGTTACTCAAGGACTTCTGAGCAATCTCAAGTGAGTACATAGACCCCTCTTCTACTGTTTTCCAAACTGTTTTGGGGTGAAACACATGTGCCTACTTGTTACTTTCATGCTTTCCTGTTTTCACATCATATACCTGCTATGTTCGTTAGTACATTATAGTACATGATTTCATTACATTTCATGCTAGGTGTGCCATTGTGTGCATACTTAGTACATTGTTTTACATTGCTTTTCTGTTGCATATGCTTATCCAGCTTATGAACACATTATACTACATATTGAACCGTTGTAATCATCTGACTATGTGATCCGTTGATATCTGTGAACCGTTTGTATCTGTGAACCGTTTGTATCTGTGAACCGTTTGTAACTGTGAACCGTTTGTATCTGTGAACCGTTTGTATCTGTGAACCGTTTGTAACTGTGAACCGTTTGTATCTATGAACCGTGTGAACCGTCTTTGACCATACATAAACATTTCTACAACTGTTAAACATTACTTTGGTGTTTTGGTTTGATTAAGTGATTAAGTAACGATGCGTGTGTAATATGATACAAGCATGGTGGATACGCCGCTGGTACTTCCTATATATATGTGTTTGTATGGTATTACATATCATAGCGTTATTTGAATCATTTCAGTTTGATACATATAACATTTTATACAAATAACATACTTTTCACAATACATTGTTTTACAAGCAACTTAACTTATACAAACTCATTTTACAATGGTTATTCAGTTAACCATACATTTTTCTCTTATTTATACATATCATCTGATCTTATCGTTTTTCAAATGATTTACAAAACAAAGCAAATAACAAGGATCATGACTAAACATTTTCTCAAACATAAGTCATGAAACCTATTTTCACAAAACCTATGTATCTCACAGGCATTTTTATGCTGACGTACCTATTTTCACATGTGTTTTTCAGGAGCTGTTGCATAAGATGATCAAGATACACATAGGCAGACTTGGGCTTTAGTGACAATAAAAGATGCAAGACTAGTTAATTATGTTGTATTTCCTTGTTTGTTAAGACATTGTAACACTTTTAATCAATAAAACGAAACTTCAATTGCCATGGATTTGAAACAATTAATTCTGTTACAACACTCCCCGACATTTCCGCCACGTTTTGTATGTTCTACGTGGTCGGGGTGTGACAATGGATCTCCTAAGTTTGTTGAAAGGAGATCCTATTTCAAATGTGGGGAGTTTGGACATATCATCAAAAATTGTACAAACTCGCCCAAAGCAAAATTTGTTGAGAGAGCCCCTCCTGAAAATGATCACCCTCAACGTTGTTCAGTTTCCCCAAAACAAGATAAACGAACTATTAAAGAACAGGAAACAAAACAATGACGCAAAAATATAAAGGTGATCAAAAGGGCTTTGAAACCAGATGTAAAATCTGTTAAACGGGAACCAAGTTCATCTCAACCAATCAAACCAGAAATTTCAAAAACTGTTTATATTACCCAATCTGGTAAACGGGAAACTTGGAAACCTAAGATAGGTGAGGTTTCAGAGGGAGGCTTACAATTTCAGAACCATCAAGAAATTGAAATTACATTTCTTGATTCTCAGGGAAGACCCAAGACCACTAAGGCTTGGGTCCCCAACTCCAACTAATCCCTAAATGCATTGTGCAGGGTGTTCCAGGAGGAACTATTAATAGTCATTGGATTGTTGATAGTGGAGCATCTGGGAACATGACTGGCGACTTACGACTTCTGTATGATTGTGAAAAACATTAGAGGAGGTTATGTCGCGTTCGCTGGAGACAAGGGCGGATACATCACTGGAGAAGGAATGATCTCCAATGGTGTTATGAGTTTCGATAAGATCAATTATGTTCGAAAAATTGATCACAACCTTCTAAGTGTTTCGCAAATCTGCGATAAGAAGTTCACCGTGCATTTTGATGATGCCGGTTATTATGTGCTAAAGCCCGGATTTAAAATTCCAAAAGAATGGATTCTCTTGAAGGCTCCAAGGATTAATGATCTTTATATTCTTGATATGAGCCAGGTGATTACAACTTCTGCACAAGTCACTTGTTTTGTCTCAAAAGCCAGAGAGAAGGAGTCAATATCTTGGCACAGACGAATGGGACACATTCACCTGAGAAAAATGAACCATTTGGTGAAGAACAATCTGGTAAATGGTGTGCCTGTCAAAAATTTCCATCTACAAGATGTATGTGTTTTGTGACAGAAAGGGAAGCAAACGAAGAAATCTCACCCGATTAAGAAAGTCAACACTGTTAGCATACCTTTGGAACGTCTTCATATGGACCTCTTTGGACCTATGAAACACAAGACGACCTTTGGGGATGCTTATTGTCTGGTAGTTACTGATGACTACTCCAGATTTTCTTGGGTAGCGGTTATGGCGCACAAGAGTTCAACTCCTGGAATTCTCAAGAATCTTCTTACTCTTCTTGAAAATCTGTATACTTTGAAAGTGAAGAGGATCCGCAGTGACAATGGCACCGAGTTTAAGAATCGTGTTATGGATGAGTTCTGTACGTCAAAGGGAATTCTTCATACGTACAGTTCTCGTTACACTCCACAACAAAATGGTGTCGCGGAGAGGAAGAATCGAATGATAATTGAGACTGCGAGAATGATGTTGGTAGAGTCGGTACTTTAAACAGAGTTCTTACGGTCAAAAGGCATGACAAAACATGTTTCAAACTACTACACAAAAGGAAACCGGACGTTTCTCACTTAGAACCTTTTGGAGGCCCATGTATTATGATTGATCCAGATGGTAAGTTTGGCGCAAAGGCTATCGAGGGATTCTTCCTTGGATATGCTACTCAGAATTTTCGCGTGTGGAATTTGACAACCAAAAAGATTGAGTTATGGGGTGAAGTAAGGGTTCAAAGGTATACAAACTCTGTAAGAGCTCCGGGTGATCCTTGGATGTTCGATTATGATGGACTATTCGACTCCTTTAATCTGCCAACCTTTGATGAAGCATATGCAGCTGCTCAAATGTTATTAGAAAGTGATAATGCAGTTGACTTGTCTTTGGTTCGACCAATTGTTGTTAACCCTCAAGCTTCTACTTCGGTTAATATTGCTCAAAATGAGGAAGTTGAAGGTGCCGTTGATTACAATGTGTCGTCGGAAGATGAAGTAAATGATACGACTGAAGGCTCTTCAGCTCTAGTTGTTCATGTTCAAGGTACTTCTGAAGCAACTCCTCATGTGCAGATTGAAGACACTGCTGAAAGAAATGCATCTACGTCTATGCCAGGCGTGGATTTGGTTGTTGATCTTAATCTTAACAATTTGGGTATTGATGCTCGTGTTTCTGATAATCCTGAAACGAGAATTCATGATACTCACCTGCAGCAGAACATTATAGGAGATGTCCAAACTGGAGTGCAGACGCGTAATCAGCTAAGAAACAACCAGAATCTTGTTTGTATTCAGCTATAAGAGAATCGGGACAACAAAATGATTGGTCCTTCGCGTGTTATGTTTCACAAGAAGAACCAAAATCTTGGAAAGAAGCCTTAAAGGAAAATTCTTGGGTGGAAGCGATGCAAGAAGAACTTCAGCAATTCTAGAAACTGGGTGTCTGGAGACTTGTTTAAAAACCCAACGATTACAAGAAAATCAGTACTCGTTGGGTATACAAATGCAAAAAGGATGATCGTGGAGTGGTCATTCGCAACAAGGTGAGATTAGTTGTTCAAGGCTTTCGACAAATTGAAGGAATTGATTACAACGAGGTTTATGCACCTGTTGCACGTCTGGAGGCTATTCGGATCTTTTTAGCTTATGCTTCTTTCAAAGGATTCAAAGTCTATCAGATGGACGTCAAAAGCGCATTCCTTCATGGTATTGTTGAAGAAGAGGTGTATGTCGAACAACCTCCAGGTTTTGAAGATCCTATCCATCCCGGTCGGGTTTGGTTGCTCAACAAAGCTCTCTATGGTTTACATCAAGCACCGAGGGCTTGGTACGCAACCTTATCTACTTATCTACTGGAGAATGGTTTTAGACGAGGTCTTATCGACTGTACTCTTTTCATCATGGAAACAGATAGAGATCTTCTGCTGGTACAGGTATACGTTGATGATATCATTTTTTGTTCAACTAACGATGCTTTGTGCAGGCAATTCGAGCGTGTTATGCAAGAAAAAATTGAAATGAGCGCAATGGGGGAGATGAATTTCTTTTTGGGCCTACAAGTTCAACAAACTAAGTCTGGGATATTCATCCATCAGACTAAGTATGTCGGTGACATCTTGAGCCGGTTCCAGATGTTAGAAGCGACACCCATTGGTACCCCACTTCCGACTAATCACGGGATTACTCCGGACTTGAAGGGTGAAAGTGCCAACTCTTCTTATTATCGCGCTATGATCGGATCTTTAATGTATATCACTGCCACGAGGCCTGATATAATGTATCCAACATGCCTGCTCGCAAGATATCAAGCCAACCCGAAGGCATCTCATCTTGCTGCTGTTAAAAGGATTTTTCGCTATTTGAAGGGTTGCCCGGACACCGGTCTCTGGTACCCTAGGGATGATAGCTTTGACTTGGTTGCATTCAGTGATTCTGATTTTGGTGGATGTAAAATCGATGGCAAATCAACAACTGTTGGTTGTCAGTTCTTAGGAAATCGCCTGGTCACATAGCAATGCAAGAAGCAAACTTGTGTAGCTACATCAACTTGTGAGGCTGAATACATTGCTGCCTCAAGATGTTGTTCTCAAGTTCTGTGGATTCAACAACAAATGGGTGACTACGTTTTTTAATTCCTATCTACTTCTATTTTTGTTGATAATAATGCTACTTTACAGATTACTAGAAATCTTGTGCAACACTCCAAGACCAAACACATCGAAATTAAGTATCGCTTCATATGTGATTGTTTTGACAAAAGACTTATCAATGTTGTTAAGGTCCACACCGATGAACAACGAGCAGACCTTTTTACAAAAGCTTTTGACAAATCTCGCTTTGACTATCTTTTGTTGGTCAACGGCATTAAGGTGAAACAAGAGTAAAACTTCTTTCGGCAGATCGTTTTCGTAAATATTTTCTTTAAAAACTCAAAAATACAAAAATATTTTCAGTTTATTTATCTTATCGCATTTTAGGGGGAGAAATTTCAGAAAATACAAAAACATGTGAAAAATTCAAAAATCCAAAAATATGTCTTTACTTTCTGTCTTTAAATTTGGAAATTTTGAAAAATTCAAAAACAATAGAAAATCAAAAATGAGTTTCTTGGATAAAAGAAGGGAAAGTGATGAAATACACTGGTGTGGTCTGTCAATATGGTCAAAAACAAAATTGAAAAATGATAAGTAGCTCTACTAACGATGTATCGGTAGGCTCACAATCAGACTAAAATGTGCAGGATGATATAAACCTAACAGACTTCAAGTCAGGTGGGAACCATTCATTGGCATATGGTCTTAGTACCGAAATTTCGTTTGAGAGATTGCTGAGGTTCTGAGATATGCGGTCTTTATGCTGTCTTATCATCGGGGTATCATGGTTGTATCTTTTACCTAAAATATAACGGAGACGAAGTCTAGATCTTCCATGATACTATACATACGTGTACATATTGCATACGACCTCAATAAGTGATCAACAATCACATGTCCAAACAAAATAAGTGATAATATATCACAGATTCTTTGCGGGAGTCAAGTTCGTCTCTTTGTTGTATGTTAGTACTGACCTGTTCACGGACTTGCTCCTATGCCCTCATGCATCTGAAAATCAAGTTCCTCATCAATAAGTGATTCTATCACATAGGGCTTGTTTTCAATAAAAAATAAGTGAGTTTTTCTCACATCTTTTATACGGTCAAACGGATGATAAGCGGTATACTCACCGGTAAGATGAACTCTCGTGCATACCTTGATACGGGAATGTGTCGTGAGTGGATGAACACCGACAAGTAAGTATAATTCTACCGTAAATCATATCTCCTAATTGTGATTACATCTGATAAGTTGAGCTTATGTGGATAACAATACCGATAATTGTGGTAGGATACTTATCTAAAGCTTTAAATAGAAATCACAAACCATTTTGACAAAGACCGTAAGCTGGTAATGATTCTCTAACCTTGAAACTCGCAAAAAGTGTGCTTCTGTACAATGTCTTTATGCTTTTTATTGCTTCTAGTTAGTTTACCGCATTTTTAAATTCTGTCTTAGTGTAAATTGTAAAGTTCATTTTTGATTAGCCGAAGTTGTAACTCGAAGTTTTCTGCTGAAAAGCCCGAAACCAACGTGTTGGTGATTTCACTACTTCATAAAAATGTCCTTTTGCATTTGATAAATCTAACACAAGGCAAAAAAATTTCAAAATTCAAACATTTGTGCTTTTGTGTTAACTGGTCAACGAAGACTCCTTAAGGTCTTTGACGAACTTTCTTGGTCGGCGAACATTCAATCTTCGTCGAAGATCAAAAGTGGGCTAATTCACTTTGGCCCAACTTCAATTTTCGTCGAGATCAGAGATGGGCTAATTCACTTTGGCCCAACACCAAACTTCGCCGAGCCCATGTGAAACCTTCGTCGTTTATTAAACCTACGTCGTTTATTAAACCTTCGTCGTGGGACCATTTATAAAAAGATCCCCCTATGTATTATTGGTATCACACTTCTCAAAAACACTTCACATTTCTCAAACGCTCTGCATTATTGAACGTAGATGTGTTTCCGGAGATTTTAAACTCTGTTTTGGAACTTCAAGATGATGCAAACGCTCCAGATGCTATTCCGATCATGTGCACACATGGCTGTCTACTTAGAATAAAATGCACCGGTGATATCTTCGCCAGGCAGATCAACAAAGCTTGTTTACCACTGCGATACAAGTTCTTACTTCACGTACTTGTTCAATGTTTAAGCAAAAGCCGTGCTGGATATGATATGGCTGGGAATGATCTCGTTGGTTTGATGGTCGCGTTAGTTTTAAACAAGCCGTTCAGCATTTCAAAGTTCATCTTCGCAAACATGAAAGAAAACTTAAGAAGAACAGGTTCTCGTACCTCAGGCAATAAATTTTAGATGTATCCCAGATTTATGCAGATGATTATGAATGTTCAACATCCAGGGCTTCCGAAGGCAGATAATGATATTCTCAAAATTGATGCTATGTTCGAAAAATCTTTACGGATATTCAAGGGTTTTTCTGGAAAGAGATACACGGAATTTGATCCTCCAAGGAAGATGTTTAGAGCCTTATACAACACAAATTATGTCGCTCCTGTAAACGATAAATGGCGTCACGACGACAGCCAATCGGACAACGAAGAGCCAAAGTTGAAAAAGATGATGGAAGATAAGTTTGGACGGAAGAAGTTGGATTCTTCTGAAAGCGATTATGACGGTGATAATGAAGGTGGTGGTGATGGTGGAGATGCTGGTGCTACAGCAGCTAGTGCACCTGGTACTACTAGTGCATCTGCTGTCGGTACAACTGGTGCTAGTTCAGCTGGAGGTAATACAGAGAGTCCTGATTCTGACGATAATCAGCCAGAGCCAGGGTATGAGTTCTATCTTTATGATCGTGGTGTAAGGCAAGTGAGAAAGATTATGCAGGAGAAGGATGTCGATTATGTTCCGTCTGATACTGAAGCAGAACGTTTAAAGAGGAAACAAACTGCTGCTCGTAGAAAGAAAATGGCAAGAAAGTACATCGGTACTTCATCTGCGCAGCCATCAATTCCACAACAAGAGCCTGTTCATGAGGCTGATATGAATCCAAATTTTGGACTCACGGCTGATGAAGCTGCTGCTATCATATCGTCTCCCCCAAGATCATCTGAACCAACTCTTGTTGTTACTTCAGCTGCCGAAACTCCAATGGTTACACCACAAGAACCTGGACACTCAATAGCATCCACTATTCGAGCAACTACTTCTCAGCCGAGCTCAGAATGCAGACAAAGGAGATTTTCTGAAATGCAGCCAGAAAAAAAGGTAGATTTCTTATTCTCTCAACTGCAAGCTGCTACATGTCAGATCGATAGGCAATCAGCATTCATGAACATTACAAAGAGAGACGTAATCAAGCAACAGTTGGAGATGAACACGTTGAAGTCCACTGTTCAAAGACAACAAGCTGAGATTACAGGCCAACAAGCTGAAATTGATCAACTTAAGGCTGAGAATGCACGTTTGACGGCTGCGGATGAAGAAAGGGAACGTCAATTACAGCAGATGCGAGCTGCTGATAATACTCGTGGTATTGAGATGAATCTTTTGAAAGAAAGAAGCACTGTTGTTCAAAGGTTGGCCGAATCTATTAAAGCAAAGCATGATGATATGAGAGAATGGTACAACAGTCGAAATACCACAATAACAGATGGGGTCAAGAAAATCACTGATGGTTTCGAGGTTGTTAGAAAGCGTGTTAACATTTTGTGGGGTGACTGATGCAAACAACAGGAAGTTTTGAAGAAACGTGATCATGATTCTGAATATCCGGGTAACCCAGACCCTTCTGCAACATCTGAACAACCGCCAGCCACTACATCTACACACATTGTTCCTTTCGAGCCTCCATAGATTAAATCTACTGAAGGAACCTCCGGTGGCGCTGTAGAAGAGATACAACGGCAAAAGAACAGCTCTTACGTTGAAAGCTCCTTGACTGGTACATCCTCTGTTCTTAGCTCTGCTGACCTTGCTTTACAGGTTGTACATCCAGTGACTGGAGAGATTCTGGAAGAATGAGAGTTAGTTGCTGAACTCTCAAACGAGCAACTGCAAACGTTGAATGAAATGAAAGCAATCGATGATGCTGCTATTGATAATATTCCAAGTAAACCTGAAAATGCAGATATAGAAAATCTTGATGAAATCGTTTTTGAAGGCAAAACAAGGAAGTCGACTTATGTACGTGAAGATGGAACAGAGTTCAACCCGTTTGATGAAGACTGGTTGAAAGATCATTTGGATGATATTGACGAAAAGCTAAAGAATCGTGATTCAACAGATGATGTAACCGACTCATTCACAGAATGGAGAAAACTGTTCCTTTCCAAGGTTGCAAAGCCTACACCTCCCGAAGCACAAGTTGATTATATGAAGTTCGAAAAGGTTAAGCCTCATGGGAAGATACTGAGCTGGAGCTTCGTGAAAGAAATTCACTGTGTGGCAATCAAGCGCGAACACGGAATCCAGTATTTCAACTCGTTGTTGAGTATTCTATCTCTTTCGTTCTATGATGTGGCAGCATTATCAAAGTTGGAGCTGATCAATCGTTCAAAATATGAAGGAGCAATTCTGTTTGCTCGTAAGATAAAGATAAATTGGAGGATAGGGTGGAAAGACGAGTTATACAAGCCGCAGTTTCCGATGTATCAGCAGATCAAGTATACTTTGGATCCGTCGACCAACACGGCAAGATACAAGCTTGTTTATCAGCCGGCGAGGGTTATGGACATAATCCCTCTGATGCCGATGAAGCAGAATTTCTTGGAAAACATGGTGTTGTGGTGTTACGACTCTGATACGCATGAGGCTGTTATTGTGTTCAAAGACGATCAAGAGAATTTCCGCATGCTAGATCCGATGTGGATGGTGAATATGTTTGCAACCGACATCAACAAGTTATTTCGGCATGATATCTTTTATGAAGACAAGGACGTACATCAAGCGTTAGAATTTCAACGTGTCGCTTGTTTCTGTTTTTTATCGACGGATACACGTTGGAAGCACCTGGTCGGCACAACACTGAAGATTGAAGACTCAAAGATCGAAGACCAAGTAACAGACAAGGGGGAGTTTGTTGGTGAATTTATGTGTCTGTAACTTTGTCTTGTTTGCGATGTATGTTATTTAGTCTTTTGTTATCGAGTATGTAAGTTCCGTCAAATTTACCTAGTCGGATATCCTCCTATCCTACTTGGTATGACATTTTGTCTCTGTATTTGTAAGGTTTGTTAAACATATGCTTGTGTGCATTGTGTTTAACTATAGTTAGTCATTTCTTATGTCTTCTGTTAACTTAGTCATATCTACTGTCCTTGTTTAGTGTTTGACGAAGGTTCTATCTTCGTCGAACCAATGCTTGGCGAACCTTCAAGCTTCGTCATTGTTTGTGTGTGACGAAGGCTCTATCTTCGTCGCACATTAACCTTCATCAATCAAGGTTCGTCTAAGGACAATATATAGAGCTTGGTGTGTTTAACAGTTAAGGTATGAGAGCATAGAGAGACTACTACTGAGAGTTTATCGTTCAAGCATTAAAGGCAAGGTATGCTTATCACCCGCAGACGGATGGTCAAAGTGAACGAACCATCCAGACACTTGAAGACATGCTGTGAGCATGCGTGATCGATTTTGGCAAGGGTTGGGAGAAACACTTGCCTTTAATAGAGTTTTATTATAACAACAGCTACCATTCCAGCATCCAGGCAGCTCCATTCGAAGCATTGTACGGACGGAAGTGCCGATCTCCTCTCTGTTGGGCTGAGGTGGGTGACAGCCAGATCACAGGTCCGGAACTTGTACTTGAAACTTCAGAAAAGATTGTCCAGATTAGAAATCGTATGGCGGCAGCGCGCGACTGTCAGAAAAGCTACGCCGATAAGCGTAGGAAACCCTTGGAGTTCGCTATCGGCGATCGTGTCATGTTGAAAGTCTCACCTTAGAAGGGTGTGGTACGGTTTGGGAAACGCGGAAAGCTTAATCCGCGTTATGTTGGGCCATTCAAAATTCTGGAAAGGATCGGTAAAATGGCCTACAAGCTTGAGTTACCTGCTGAGTTGGGTAACGTTCATGATGTCTTCCATGTTTCGCAACTAAAGAAGTGTTTGTCCGATGAAACACTTGTGGTACCACTCCAAGAACTGAAAATCGACGACAGATTGCAGTTTGTCGAAGAACCCATCGAAATTATGGACCGAGAAGTCAAGGTCCGTAAGCATAGTCGAATCCTGATCGTGAGAGTTCGTTGGAACTCACGATGTGGACCGGAGTTCACATGGGAATGCGAAGATCAAATGAAGCTCAAGTATCCTCAACTTTTCCCAACTGACCAATCTAATCCTGATGCAACTGGCGAATTTTGGGACGAAATTCCCTTTCAAGTTGGGGATGATGTGGGAACCGCGGAAAATCCATAGTCATCCTGATCTAACACCTTGCTGCTTTGGATAACTTATCAAATTTCGGGACAAAATTTCTTTCAAGTTGGGGATGATGTGACAACCCGAGATTTCAAGATCTTTCCTCTACGCATCCCTTGTTTCACAATCCTATTTTTACAATTTGTTTTACGTAGTGTCATGTGTAGTTTATTTGAATGATTAAAGTATTCTGATGGTTGGTTGTTAAATGTGTAATGTTTAATGTCTAATGTGTAATGGAAACCCAAGATGACGAAGAAGGTTCTTCGCCACAACTCTTCGCCACAACCTTTGCCGGACGAAGAATGATTCTTCGTCACCATCCATCACGACGAAGAAGGTTCTTCGTCAAGCAGGTCCTTCGTCGAAAGGGCTCTCGACCCAAATGAAACCCAGACATGGCCCGGCCTTATTCGCGTCATATAAACATACGTATGTACGTAAAACCTAAGGATTTTCATCAAACCCTAAACTCCCTCATCCTCTCTATTCCGTACGACAGCCCCTTTAACACTTCGAAGATTTCGTTTGATTCCGAGTATTCTCTGTTGCATCCTACGGTTAGTTTGTTAACACTTTGTGATTCGAATTCTTGATTATACTTGACTGTGGGTATGTATGTCCAATAATGTTGAATGTGATTACAAACTAGGGTTATTAGAAATTCGGTTGAATATGGATTGATTAAATGGGGAACAAACTCGTGATAGTTTACTATTAGAAGGGAATTACGTGATGATGTTTGATGATGATCTAGTATTGTTTTTAGGTGAACCTTTGATAGTTGGCGGATATAAACAAGTTGTTACTGTTTTGATTCTACATAAGAAATTAGGGTTGCATGTTAAAGTTGTAATCATTGTGTTAAGGATTCGGTCAGGATGTTTTGGATGATGATTGATTAGATTAATTGTTGTTTATGAAGCTGATTTAATGAATGTAACTGTTACTATGAGATGTTGATTGATCTGTGAAATCATGCTAATAATTTGCTAACTGTTGTTACGAAATCAAAAGAACTGTAACTGTCTGATGAGGTTTGACGAAGAATCTAGTTCGATGAAGAATGGGTTCTTCGTTGACTGATTCTTGACGAACCACTATGGTTCTTCGCTGTACTCATCCTCGACGAAGATTAGTCCTTCGTCGACTGGTGTTTGACGAACTACTTTGATTCTTCATCGTATTCATTCTCGGCGAAGAATAGTACTTCGCCATAGGGGATTCTTCGCCGTGAAGGCATCCCACGAAGAATGGTCCTTCGTAAGGATGCTGCAAAAGAGCTAATGGACAGAACAGTGAAACTGTGCATGATGTATATGATAATGGATATTTGTGTTTATAAATACTACCTGATACATGATAACAATGCTGATTAAGAATGACAACTCTGATTTGACTTGTGTGAGTAGAACACTCACCTGTTATGTGATATTATGTGATACGCACATGGGATTTAGACTTGCATGAGAATTGAATACTTGCTACGTGTTGTACAGTAATCATTGTGATAATTACAATCTGTGAAAAATACGTGACTTGATTGATTATGAAACTGATTATATTGGTAACCACGGTAGGGTTTGGTTGACCAACTAGGAACGGGTAGCTTAACAAACCTTGCAAAACTAAGGTGAGTTCACTGCTCTTTATCAAGCATGCGTCCCGGGGAGGGACATCTGGTCGGTATTCCGGGGAGGAATACTGGGTTAATGGGTTTAACTGGAATGTTAAACTTGGGATGTTGGTTAATACACTCATATCTATCACTTAAGTCCCATCATATACCGAATTAGTTGCCAGGGAGGCAACGAGGTTATTAGTTGATAGCGCTATTAGGTTTGGCACCCTCACACCGTACCGGGGAGGACGAGCGTGAACTAATTACCTTAACCACTCGACCAATGTTTGATAGAGCATTGGGGAAGGGCAAATAATCTGGAGCCATCTTGCGGTAATCGAGTTATTAATAACATTGTATTTCTGAAAAGCTTTAAACTTATACTTGGTAACTAAACGTGATAACAAACTTTGAACTCACCAGCGTCGTCTGACACACTTGTCTGCATGCTTGCAGGTCCTTAGATTTATGGACATGGAACTTGCTATCTGGGAGTGCTGGAGTGGTCATAGGTCGAGTCTCTTGGATACAACATGTTCATTGGTTTCGTACAGTAGTTTTTGAAACATTTGAATGACGATTTACATTATGCTTCCGCTGAACGTATTGGTTTTAAGTTATGATTTGAAATTACATTATGAAATAAATGGAACTTTTATTTAATATTTTGTTATAGTTCAATGTGATTGGTGGCTGGATCCTGGTCCGTCACACGTCCTGCGGTGTCTCCGCATGTGGTATTTTGGGGGTGCGACAAATATATTGTGAGCCGTTGACTGAATTTGATCGGGAAAAGAAAACAAGGGTGTTCAAGACTTTTTCTCTCCCCTGCTATTCAATCCCGTATCATCTATTCTCTCAATCAAATTCGAGTTTCCTAAATTACTATCCTTCAATCTTTTAAACCTTAAATCCAATTTCATGTTTGTTAACATTCAAATAATTGTGGTCAACGTTTGTTAACATTCAAAAAAAATATGTTAACATCCAAATTTCAAATTCCATTAATTTTGGCTACATTTATTATTTTCTAAAAATTACGAGTGAATTTTGTTCATATAGTAAATGTATATTTTGTAGATAGTTTTGCTATTTAAGGTAAAATAATGTTAGCATTAATTGTAACTAAAAAAGAGTTCTTTCTTTATTTAAAAAATAAGAAAAAGTATATCGTACAATATGCTTTAACGTACATTGCGTATGCGATGGCAAGTCGCACGTTGTAAAAGATATTGCATGTTGATAAATTACCCAAAATCGCATGTTGATGCATAACCAAAATCGCATGAACTTTCAGTAATACCAAAATCGCACGTTGATAATCCCTCACGTACACAATGTACGTTAAGGCATTTTGTACGTTAACCGCCCTCTAAAAAATAATAATTCGACGTAACTATATTATTTTGTTTTATGTAAGTATATTATTGTTTTGTTTTACTTAAGAAATTAATATATGTCGTTTGTTATATATAAAAATAATTAAATCTTTATTAAAAAGGAGTTTTTGATTAAGGATCTTGGTTTATTAAAATGTTTTCTTGGTATTGAGGTCATTAAAAATGATGATGGGATTTGTCTTTCTCAAAGAAAATATTGTATGGACCTATTAAACGAATATGGTATGAGTGGATGAAAACCTGTTAATTGTCCCATAGAGCAAAACTATGTTTTGACATGATTTGTAACACCCCGAAAACGAGTTTGGTAGTCAAACCACGTTAATAATAATGAACGGGTAAAATACCGTTAGTGGTAAAAATTAACCCGGTTAAGATTTAAATATTTAAACCTAATATTAAATAAAAAGAGAATAAAAGCTTTTGAGAAAACAAAGTTTATAAGAAGCCCGACTTAACGAGACTTAAAATAAACTAGGTTATAACTTCCCCAAACCCACTAAGTTAACTAGGAACATTTAAACCTAGTTATGAGAATTGGTTAATTGCTAGTAAGCTGGAATGGTTCGAATGGAGCTGCGATTTTACTTTAACCAAAATCGTACTATAACCATGCGATTTTAGTATTCATCTACATTCGATTTTGGTTAATTTATCAACATGCAATATCTTTTACAACGTGCGACTTGCCATCGCATACGCAATGTACGTTAAAGCATATTGTACGATATACTTTTTCTTATTTTTTAAATAAAGAAAGAACTCTTTTTTAGTTACAATTAATGCTAACATTATTTTACCTTAAATAGCAAAACTATCTACAAAATATACATTTACTATATGAACAAAATTCACTCGTAATTTTTAGAAAATAATAAATGTAGCCAAAATTAATGGAATTTGAAATTTGGATGTTAACATATTTTTTTTGAATGTTAACAAACGTTGACCACAATTATTTGAATGTTAACAAACATGAAATTGGATTTAAGGTTTAAAAGATTGAAGGATAGTAATTTAGGAAACTCGAATTTGATTGAGAGAATAGATGATACGGGATTGAATAGCAGGGGAGAGAAAAAGTCTTGAACACCCTTGTTTTCTTTTCCCGATCAAATTCAGTCAACGGCTCACAATATATTTGTCGCACCCCCAAAATACCACATGCGGAGACACCGCAGGACGTGTGACGGACCAGGATCCAGCCACCAATCACATTGAACTATAACAAAATATTAAATAAAAGTTCCATTTATTTCATAATGTAATTTCAAATCATAACTTAAAACCAATACGTTCAGCGGAAGCATAATGTAAATCGTCATTCAAATGTTTCAAAAACTACTGTACGAAACCAATGAACATGTTGTATCCAAGAGACTCGACCTATGACCACTCCAGCACTCCCAGATAGCAAGTTCCATGTCCATAAATCTAAGGACCTGCAAGCATGCAGACAAGTGTGTCAGACGACGCTGGTGAGTTCAAAGTTTGTTATCACGTTTAGTTACCAAGTATAAGTTTAAAGCTTTTCAGAAATACAATGTTATTAATAACTCGATTACCGCAAGATGGCTCCAGATTATTTGCCCTTCCCCAATGCTCTATCAAACATTGGTCGAGTGGTTAAGGTAATTAGTTCACGCTCGTCCTCCCCGGTACGGTGTGAGGGTGCCAAACCTAATAGCGCTATCAACTAATAACCTCGTTGCCTCCCTGGCAACTAATTCGGTATATGATGGGACTTAAGTGATAGATATGAGTGTATTAACCAACATCCCAAGTTTAACATTCCAGTTAAACCCATTAACCCAGTATTCCTCCCCGGAATACCGACCAGATGTCCCTCCCCGGGACGCATGCTTGATAAAGAGCAGTGAACTCACCTTAGTTTTGCAAGGTTTGTTAAGCTACCCGTTCCTAGTTGGTCAACCAAACCCTACCGTGGTTACCAATATAATCAGTTTCATAATCAATCAAGTCACGTATTTTTCACAGATTGTAATTATCACAATGATTACTGTACAACACGTAGCAAGTATTCAATTCTCATGCAAGTCTAAATCCCATGTGCGTATCACATAATATCACATAACAGGTGAGTGTTCTACTCACACAAGTCAAATCAGAGTTGTCATTCTTAATCAGCATTGTTATCATGTATCAGGTAGTATTTATAAACACAAATATCCATTATCATATACATCATGCACAGTTTCACTGTTCTGTCCATTAGCTCTTTTGCAGCATCCTTACGAAGGACCATTCTTCGTGGGATGCCTTCACGGCGAAGAATCCCCTATGGCGAAGTACTATTCTTCGCCGAGAATGAATACGATGAAGAATCAAAGTAGTTCGTCAAACACCAGTCGACGAAGGACTAATCTTCGTCGAGGATGAGTACAGCGAAGAACCATAGTGGTTCGTCAAGAATCAGTCAACGAAGAACCCATTCTTCATCGAACTAGATTCTTCGTCAAACCTCATCAGACAGTTACAGTTCTTTTGATTTCGTAACAACAGTTAGCAAATTATTAGCATGATTTCACAGATCAATCAACATCTCATAGTAACAGTTACATTCATTAAATCAGCTTCATAAACAACAATTAATCTAATCAATCATCATCCAAAACATCCTGACCGAATCCTTAACACAATGATTACAACTTTAACATGCAACCCTAATTTCTTATGTAGAATCAAAACAGTAACAACTTGTTTATATCCGCCAACTATCAAAGGTTCACCTAAAAACAATACTAGATCATCATCAAACATCATCACGTAATTCCCTTCTAATAGTAAACTATCACGAGTTTGTTCCCCATTTAATCAATCCATATTCAACCGAATTTCTAATAACCCTAGTTTGTAATCACATTCAACATTATTGGACATACATACCCACAGTCAAGTATAATCAAGAATTCGAATCACAAAGTGTTAACAAACTAACCGTAGGATGCAACAGAGAATACTCGGAATCAAACGAAATCTTCGAAGTGTTAAAGGGGCTGTCGTACGGAATAGAGAGGATGAGGGAGTTTAGGGTTTGATGAAAATCCTTAGGTTTTACGTACATACGTATGTTTATATGACGCGAATAAGGCCGGGCCATGTCTGGGTTTCATTTGGGTCGAGAGCCCTTTCGACGAAGGACCTGCTTGACGAAGAACCTTCTTCGTCGTGATGGATGGTGACGAAGAATCATTCTTCGTCCGGCAAAGGTTGTGGCGAAGAGTTGTGGCGAAGAACCTTCTTCGTCATCTTGGGTTTCCATTACACATTAGACATTAAACATTACACATTTAACAACCAACCATCAGAATACTTTAATCATTCAAATAAACTACACATGACACTACGTAAAACAAATTGTAAAAATAGGATTGTGAAACAAGGGATGCGTAGAGGAAAGATCTTGAAATCTCGGGTTGTCACATCATCCCCAACTTGAAAGAAATTTTGTCCCGAAATTTGATAAGTTATCCAAAGCAGCAAGGTGTTAGATCAGGATGACTATGGATTTTCCGCGGTTCCCACATCATCCCCAACTTGAAAGGGAATTTCGTCCCAAAATTCGCCAGTTGCATCAGGATTAGATTGGTCAGTTGGGAAAAGTTGAGGATACTTGAGCTTCATTTGATCTTCGCATTCCCATGTGAACTCCGGTCCACATCGTGAGTTCCAACGAACTCTCACGATCAGGATTCGACTATGCTTACGGACCTTGACTTCTCGGTCCATAATTTCGATGGGTTCTTCGACAAACTGCAATCTGTCGTCGATTTTCAGTTCTTGGAGTGGTACCACAAGTGTTTCATCGGACAAACACTTCTTTAGTTGCGAAACATGGAAGACATCATGAACGTTACCCAACTCAGCAGGTAACTCAAGCTTGTAGGCCATTTTACCGATCCTTTCCAGAATTTTGAATGGCCCAACATAACGCGGATTAAGCTTTCCGCGTTTCCCAAACCGTACCACACCCTTCTAAGGTGAGACTTTCAACATGACACGATCGCCGATAGCGAACTCCAAGGGTTTCCTACGCTTATCGGCGTAGCTTTTCTGACAGTCGCGCGCTGCCGCCATACGATTTCTAATCTGGACAATCTTTTCTGAAGTTTCAAGTACAAGTTCCGGACCTGTGATCTGGCTGTCACCCACCTCAGCCCAACAGAGAGGAGATCGGCATTTCCGTCCGTACAATGCTTCGAATGGAGCTGCCTGGATGCTGGAATGGTAGCTGTTGTTATAATAAAACTCTATTAAAGGCAAGTGTTTCTCCCAACCCTTGCCAAAATCGATCACGCATGCTCACAGCATGTCTTCAAGTGTCTGGATGGTTCGTTCACTTTGACTATCCGTCTGCGGGTGATAAGCAGTACTTGTAGGATCGGTTTTCGACTCCGTAACGATTGCGTAAGACACGTGTGACGTGCGGAATCCGTACACGTGCGTGGACTGAACACGAGAACCTACTATAAATGTGATTCGATAAAATATCTGAAAAGATACAAGCACCTTGAATCACCTTGCTACTTTCTCTCTCTACTTTCTCTCTCTACTTTCTCTCTCTAGCTCCTATGCTCCAAAGTAGCAAATGCCAAAAGTTATAAATCTAAACTAAGTCCCTCTATTTATAGGCCAAGGCTTATAAGGAAGTTCTCCTTATTTACAATAATGTCACCTTGCCTATTTCCTACATATTTTACAATATTAGAGCTTGACTTGTTCAGTTTTCTGCTACGATCTGTATTGACGGAGGCGATAGACATAAATGCACTAACAGTACTCATGTCGCGACGTGAGCCGAATGATTTGTGCATTGACTGCCATAAATCTGAAATGAAACGCGGGTCACGATCAGAAATAATAGAGGTTGGCACCCCGTGCCTAGAAACCACCTCCTTCAGATAGACAGCAGCAAGTTGTGAGAACTTATCCGTTTCCTTGATTGCTAGGAAATGCGCTGATTTCGTAAGACGGTCGACGATCACCCAAATGGTATCATTCCCGTTTTGAGTTCTAGGTAGACCAGTGACAAAATCCATGGCAATCTGTTCCCACTTCCACATGGGTATCTCTGGTTGCTGAAGTAAACTAGACGGTTTTTGATATTCCACCTTAACTTTCGCGCAAGTCAAACATTTACTTACATACGTCGCGATGTGGGCTTTCATCTTCGGCCACCAATACAAAACTTTTAGATCCTGATACATCTTATCAGAACCTGGGTGAACAGAGTAGCAGGATTTGTGTGCTTCGTCCATCACAATCTCTCTAAGGTTTCCATACAAAGGAACCCATATCTGTTCCAAAAAATAACGAATAACGCCAGATCTTTCAACCAATTTCTTCTCCAAGCCTCGCATATACTCAGCTTTAATGTTTTCCTCATTCAGTGTTTCAGTTTGAGCCGAACGGATCTGGTCAGGGAGGTTTGAGTGAATAGTGAGCTGTAAGGCTCGTACACGCTTAGGTTTTGCCTCCTTTCGACTAAGGGCATCAGCTACAACATTAGCTTTACCGGGATGATACTTGATGGCACAATCGTAGTCATTTAAGAGTTCCACCCAGCGACGCTATCGCATGTTTAACTCTTTTTGGTCGAAGATGTGCTGGAGACTCCTGTGGTTGGTATAAATAGTGCATTTGGTACCGTACAGGTAATGCCTCAAGATCTTTAATGCAAAAATTACAGCCCCCAACTCTAAGTCATGAGTCGTGTAATTCTTCTCGTGAACCTTCAGCTGTCGAGAAGTATAAGTTATCACCTTCTCGCGTTGCATCAGCACGCAACCGAGACCCTGAATAGAAGCATCGCAGTACACTACGAAATCCTCACTACCCTCGGGTAAGGACAAGATTGGTGCACTGCAAAGTTTTTGTTTCAACAGTTGAAAGGCGTCTTCCTGCTTCGTTCCCCAAGAGTATGTAACCCTTTTTGTGTCAACGAGGTAAGAGGTTGAGCGATCTTTGAGAAGTCTTTGATAAATTTGTGATAGTACCCAGCGAGACCAAGAAATTGTCGCACCTCCGAAGGATTCTTCGGTGCCACCCAATTTCAGATAGCATCAATCTTAGCAGGATCTACGTGTATCCCCGTTTCATTAACAATGTGGCCAAGGAAGTGTACTTCTCGAATCCAGAAGTCACACTTAGAGAATTTCGCGTAAAGCTGTTCCTTCCTCGGAAGTTCCAAGATAAGACACAAGTGCCGCTCGTGATCCTCCTTGCTTTTTGAATAGATCAGAATGTCATCGATAAACACGATGACGAAATCGTCGAGATATGGTTTGCACACGCGGTTCATGAGGTCCATGAAAACCGCTGGTGCATTAGTTAACCCGAATGGCATAACCAGAAACTCATAATGGCCATACCACGTTCGAAAAGCCGTTTTAGGAACATCCTCCTCTCGGACTCTCATCTGATGATAGCCCGATCTTAAATCGATCTTCGAGTAAAAACTTGACCCTTGCAACTGGTCAAACAGATTGTCGATGCGTGGCAAAGGATAACGGTTCTTGATTGTCACTTTGTTGAGTTCTCGATAATCTATGCACATACAAAAAGACCCGTCTTTCTTCTTCACAAACAGAACTGGGGCTCCCCAAGGCGAAGAACTGGGTCGGATAAAACCTCTATCCAACAGCTCTTGGAGTTGATTAGTCAGTTCCTGCAACTCTCCTGGTGCAAGACGATAATGAGCACTGGAAATCGGAGCCGCTCCCGGTGTGATATCAATTTGAAATTCCACCTGACAGTGTGGAGGTAAACCAGGGAGTTCTTCAAGAAAGACATTGGAAAACTCACGAACAACTGGAAGGTCTTCGATCTTCCTTTTTTCAGGCTGAGTATCAGTAACAAGTGCTAAAATAGCAGGGTAGCCCTTTCGTAGACACTTCTGGGCTTTCATGGCTGAGATAATGCCAACCATCGCACCACTACGATGACCTTGAACTGACAGAGATTCTCCACTGGGGAGAGGAATACGTACAATTTTCTCCTTACAGAGAAGTTCCGCTTGATGTTTAGACAACCAGTCCATACCAATGACTACATCGAAGCTTCCAAGAGTAACGGGGAGTAGGTCAATGTCAAATACTTGACCCATGAGATCGAGTTTACACCCGAAAAGAACATGTGAAGCTTCAAACGATTTACCATCAGCTAATTCTACTACATGTATGTTTGCAAGAGGCGTAGGAGTCAACCCTAACTGACGACTGAACCCCAAAGACACATAACTCCAATCGGCACCAGAGTCGAATAAAACAGAAGCAAATAATTTGTTCACAGAAAATGTATCGGTCACCACATTGCCATCATTCCTAGCTTCCCCCGCACCAATGGTAAATACCCTTCCGCGTACTCCATTTCCCCCGTTGTTGTCGTTATTGTTGTTCCCAGCATTGTTATTGTTGTTCTGACGGTTGTTGTTATCATTGGCATTTTGATTCAGCTGAGGGCAATCTCGTTTAATGTGACCCTCGTCCCCACACTGGAAACATCATTTCCTATTACCTTGGCTCTGATGGGGCTGTTGCCTTTGCTGTTGCTGATGTTGTTGTTGTTGCTGCTGCGTCTGCTGCTGTTGTTGCTTCGGGAACGGAGCTCTGCAATCCTTTGCCATATGGCCCACCTTATCACACCTATGGCAAGCTCGGACACACGGTCCACGATGATGATAGTTACACTTGTTGCATTTTGGCTGCCTTCCCGCATTGGAGCCTTGGTTCGGATTGCTGCTCTGACCTTGGTTAACAGAGGAGGACTGACTGAAACTACGATTGTTGCTGTTGTCTGGCTTTTTCTGTGTCTGGCTCGAGTTGGACACCTTGTCCGTATCATTCCACTTGCGCTTGTTATCACTAGCAGGAGTAGTAGTAGCAGTAGGAGTAGCAGAAACACGAGGCGGTAGCGAACCACGCTCAACCTCTTGGTCTGTAATCTTGTGTGCTAAACAAGTGATCTGAGGCAAGTTGTTAAGATTTGCAGCAGTGACCAAACCCTTAACTTGCGGTGCTAAGCCTTTGATGTACAATTAAATTCTTCGGGGTGGTGGTTGGGATAGGTTAGGGCACATGTTTGCTAGCTCGTGGGACCGTTTTGTATAAGCCTCGATCTCAGACCCCACCATCTTCAGATTATAGTACTCGTTCTCGAGTTTCTGAATCTCGTCACGAGGACAGTACTCATCTCGCATTAACTCCTTGAAGTCGTCCCAAGTAGTCACATTCGCCATTTCGATACCCAGCAGTTGGACTTGGGCATTCCACCAAGTCAAGGCACCGTCCTCCAGTGTGCCTGTAGCATACTTTACTCTGCCCCCACAGGACAGTTACACATAGCAAAAACCGACTCTGCTTTCTCAAACCAACAAAGTAGTCCTACTGCCCCTTCGGTCCCACTGAATGTCTGTGGCTTACAATCCATGAACGTCTTAAACGTGCAGACAGGTGGATTATTCTGATTCTGATTCACTTGTTGACCTAAGGACGAAAGAAAATATAACACACAAGTAAGAGTCGAGTTCGCGACACAAGGATAAAGAGTATTTGGCACATATCGTACCAGCTTGCTGAGCTGCTAAAGCTTCAGCCACACGAGTATTGATCAGATCGGTTAATTCGGCCTGAGACATAACAATGTTGCCACATCCACCGTCGCGGCCTCCACCACGTCCACCATTTCGTCCGTTCATGATTCTATATGAAAAGTGGAAAAGATTAGAAGTCGGGATTGAGTAGGAGTCAAACACCACGATGACTTCTACAGATTACTAAGTTCTATCATTACGTCAGACAACAGAGCAGAACCCTTTTCACACTCATTAAGCCTCATTGGGATCATAACAGAATTAAATATGAAGACTTTTTAAAAGGTTAATGTTATATGTTTCTTAGGATGATCCGAAGGGGAAATCAAATGTTGTTGTTGATAAAATCTAACTTCAGTTTATGGTCTGGTTTTATAAAAGCGTTTTAAAACCTAGATCACTATAATCAGTGGCTCTGATACCAAACTGTCACACCCCCAAAATACCACATGCGGAAACACCGCCGGACGTGTGACGTACCAGGATCCAGCCACCAATCACATTGAACTATAACAGAATATTAAATAAAAGTTCCATTTATTTCATAATGTAATTTCAAATCATAACTTAAAACAAATACGTTCAGCGGAAGCATAATGTAAATCGTCATTCAAATGTTTCAAAAACTATTGTACGAAACCAATGAACATGTTGTATCCAAGAGACTCGACCCATGACCACTCCAGCACTCCTAG
The DNA here is from genome assembly GCA_030545235.1 of Helianthus tuberosus. Taxonomy (NCBI): domain Eukaryota; kingdom Viridiplantae; phylum Streptophyta; class Magnoliopsida; order Asterales; family Asteraceae; genus Helianthus; species Helianthus tuberosus. The sequence goes on from JARYGA010018693.1 coordinate 72,471, forward strand.
ATAGCAAGTTCCATGTCCATGAATCTAACGACCTGTAAGCATGCAGACAAGTGTGTCAGACGACGCTGGTGAGTTCAAAGTTTGTTATCACGTTTAGTTACCAAGTATAAGTTTAAAGCTTTTCAGAAATACAATGTTGTTAATAACTCGATTACCGCAAGATGGCTCCAGATTATTTACCCTTCCCCAATGCTCTATCAAACATTGGTCGAGTGGTTAAGGTAATTAGTTCACGCTCGTCCTCCCCGGTACGGTGTGAGGGTGCCAAACCTAATAGCGCTATCAACTAATAACCCCGTTTCCTCCCCGGCAACTAATTCGGTATATGATGGGACTTAAGTGATAGATATGAGTGTATTAACCAACATCCCAAGTTTAACATTCCAGTTAAACCCATTAACCCAGTATTCCTCCCCGGAATACCTACCAGATGTCCTTCCCCGGGACGCATGCTTGATAAAGAGCAGTGAACTCACCTTAGGTTTGCTCGGTTTGTTAAGCTACCCTTTCCTAGTTGGTCAACCAAACCCTACCGTGGTTACCAATATAATCAGTTTCATAATCAATCAAGTCACGTATTTTTCACAGATTGTAATCATCACAAGGATTACTGTACAACACGTAGCAAGTATTCAATTCTCATGTAGTCCACATCCCATGTGCGTATCACATAATATCACATAACAGGTGAGTGTTCTACTCACACAAGTCAAATCAGAGTTCTCATTCTTAATCAGCATTGTTATTATGTATCAGGTAGTATTTATAAACACAAATATCCATTATCATATACATCATGCACAGTTTCACTGTTCTGTCCATTAGCTCTTTTGCAGCATCCTTACGAAGGACCATTCTTCGTGGGATGCCTTCACGGCGAAGAATTCCCTATGGCGAAGTACTATTCTTCGCCGAGAATGAATGCGGTGAAGAATCTAAGTAGTTCGTTAAACACCAGTCGACGAAGGATTAATCTTCGTCGAGGATGAGTACAACGAAGAACCATAGTGGTTCGTCAAGAATCAGTCAACGAAGAACTCATTCTTCGTCGAACTAGATTCTTCGTCGAACCTCATCAGACAGTTACAGTTCCTTTGATTTCGTAACAACAGTTAGCAAATTATTAGCATGATTTCACAGATCAATCAACATCTCATAGTAACAGTTACATTCATTAAATCAGCTTCATAAACAACAATTAATCTGATCAATCATCATCCAAAACATCCTGACTGAATCCTTAACACATTGATTACAACTTTAACATGCAACCCTAATTTCTTATGTAGAATCAAAACAGTAACAACTTGTTTATATCCGCAAACTATCAAAGGTTCACCTAAAAACAGCACTAGATCATCATCAAACATCATCACGTAATTCCCTTCTAACAGTTAATTATCATGAGTTTGTTCCCCGTTTAATCGATCCATTTTCAACCAAATTTCTAATAACCCTAGTTTGTAATCACATTCAACATTATTGGACATACATACCCACAGTCAAGTATAATCAAGAATTCGAATCACAAAGTGTTAACAAACTAACCGTAGGATGCAACAGAGAATACTTGGAATCAAACGAAAGCTTCAAAGTGTTAAAGGGGCTGCCGTACGGAATAGAGAGGATGATGGAGTTTAGGGTTTGATGAAAATCCTTAGGTTTTACGTACATACGTATGTTTATATGACGCGAATAAGGCCGGGCCACATCTGGGTTTCATTTGGGCCGAGAGCCCTTTCGACGAAGGACCTGCTTGACGAAGAACCTTCTTCGTCGTGATGGATGGTGACGAAGAATCATTCTTCGTCCGGCAAAGGTTGTGGCGAAGAACCTTCTTCGTCATCTTGGGTTTCCATTACACATTAGACATTAAACATTACACATTTAACAACCAAGCATCAGAATACTTTAATCATTCAAATAAACTACACATGACACTACGTAAAACAAATTGTAAAAACAGGATTGTGAAACAAGTGATGCGTAGAGGAAAGACCTTGAAATCTCGGGTTGTCACAATATTGCCACGTGGCAATTAGATGTTTAAGAGAACAACATGTGGACTAAGATGGTTTTGATTTATTATAATTTATAGATTATAGATAGTTTAAGTTCTCGTGTGTTAAACGGGTTGTATAAAGAAAAGACTTCTTATAATTGGAATTACATTCCATGATCTTGAAGGATGACGGTCTTGGATCATGCAATATCACATGTCCACATAAAAGATGCGCCCGTTGAGTTAATTTTTGACGAAAACGTCCTTACGAAGCCACGTGATAAAGACGTACATTTCCGCTTTCGGTATTATCTTGTGGAAAATCTATCCTACCTTAAGAAGTCAGCACTCGCAATAGTTTATTTATGTTTTTATTATTTTTTATATATAACAAACGACATATATTAACTTGTTCGGTAAAAAAACAATAATATACTTACATGAAACAAAATAATATAGTTACGTCGAATTATTATTTTTTTAAATTAAGAAAGAACATTTTTAGTTGCAATTAATGATAACATTACTATATGAACAAAATTCACTCGCAATTTTTAGAAAATAATAAATGTAGCCAAAATTAATGGAATTTGAAATTTGGATATTAACATATTTTTTTTGAATGTTAACAAACGTTGAACACAATTATTTGAATGTTAACAAACATGAAATTGGATTTAAGGTTTAAAAGATTGAAGGATAGTAATTTAGGAAACTCGAATTTGATTGAGAGAATAGATGATACGGGATTGAATAGCAGGGGAGAGAAAAAGTCTTGAACACCCTTGTTTTCTTTTCCTGCTCAAATTCAGTCATTGGCTCACAATATATTGCCACGTGGCAATTAGATGTTTAAGAGTACGACATGTGGGCTATAAGATGGTTTTGATTTATTATAATTTATAGATTATAGATAGTTTAAGTTCTTGTGTGTTAAACGGGTTGTATAAAGAAAATACTTCTTATAATTGGAATTACATTCCATGATCTTGAAGGACGACGGTCTTGGATCATGCAATATCACATGTCCACATAAAAGATGCGCCCGTTGAGTTAATTTTTGACGAAAACGTCCTTACGAAGCCACGTGATAATGACATACATTTCTGGTTTCGGTATTATCTTGTGGAAAATCTATCCTACCTTAAGAAGTCAGCACTCGAAATAGTTTATTTATGTTTTCATTATTTTTTATATATAACAAACGACATATATTAACTTGTTCGGTAAAAAAACAATAATATACTTACATGAAACAAAATAATATAGTTACGTCAAATTATTGTTTTTTAAATTAAGAAAGAACCTTTTTAGTTGCAATTAATGATAACATTAATTTACCTTAAATAGCAAAACTATCTACAAAATATACATTTACTATATTAACAAAATTCACTAAAATAGTAAATGTAGCCAATAATTAATGACATTTGAAATTTGAATGTTAACAAATTTTTTTCAATGTTAACAAACGTTGACCATGATTATTTGAATGTTAACAAACATGTAATTGGATTTAAGGTTTAAAAGATTGAAATGATAGTAATTTAGGAAACTCAAATTTGATTGAGATAATAGATGACACGGGACTGAATAGAATGGGAGGGAAAAAGTCCTGAACACCCTTGTTTTCTTTTCCAGCTCAAATTCAGTCAATGCCTCATAATATATTACCACGTGGCAATTAGATGTTTAAGAGAACGACATATGGCCTAAGATGGTTTTGAATTATTAAAATTTATTATTGATATTGATAATTATGATATTATTTACTACTCTATTTGAAAGCCAAGTATTGATTCCATAGGAGAAAAAATGTATAACATTTAGTATAATATATCTCAAAAGGTTAAACATTATATATATATATATATATATATATATATATATATATTGTTGACGGGGAGGGCTATATAGAAAACTCTTATGTTTTTAAAAAACTCTGGAAACTCAAAGCTCCCGACATTTTTTTCAAAGCTCCCGACATTTTTTTTTTTTTTTTTGAAAAAAATAACACATGTAATATACATGTTTTTAAGAGTTTTGGGCCAAAAAAAACAAAAAAGCGCCGAAGGGATGTTTTTAAAAAAAATAAACAAATTTCAGCAAACTTCGGGTGACTAACATGTGTTAGGCAAAAAAGGCTGAAACTTGCTGAAATTTGTTTTTTTTTTTTAAACATTCCTTTGGCGCTTTTTTGTTTTTTTTTTCCCAAAACTCTTAAAAACATGTATATTACATGTGTTATTTTTTTCAAAAAAAAAATGTCGGGAGGTTGGGTTTTCTAGGGTTTTCTCAAAATGGAGGGTTTTCTACCTAGCTTTAGCGTATTGTTGACGAACTCTCATGAATAGCAACTTTATTTTTACAACAATATATAGATTTTTATTATCCTATTATTTAATATTATAATAGTATATTCACTTTTAATTTAACATATTTTTATATTATATTTACTTTTAAGTTTTAACATACCTTTTGTTTTAATCTACTTTTTTTAAAAACTATATTTCTTGTATCTTTTATTTTTTTGCTTTTATAATTCATTTTCTTTTTTTAATCATATTTCCATTATCCATTAAGTTCAAAATTTTCTAATAATTTACGTTTGTTAATTATTTTTTTCTAAAAACGTAGGTACGAGTTGTGTTTAATTATTTCCCTCTACATTCCGGTATAAGTTGTGTTAAAATGAAATTGTATTCAAAATAGAGTATTTATTTGGTGTCGTAAAACGGTATGATGATAAACTAAACCGATTCTGACGGTTTGCCTTTCTAAACAAAATGCTTCAATTTCAAACAACGTTTGTTTAACATTATCATTTGCTTCGTTTCGCCGCAACGCGCGACGTCAACGAACCTAGTTATCACTAATGAATAACGTTTGTTGTAAAAAAAAAAAAAGAACCCCTCCTTAATTCATTTAATTTTTTTAACCTTAGGTATTCACAAACCTTAGAAGAACTGATCCATAATCAATCCTAAATGAGTTTGATTTATCTAACTACTTCATATGACACAGTTGAACACAGAGAACATAAAGAATCATAAATCTGTTTCTAATTCTATACACCATAAAATCTAGTATTTCATCAAATATATCAGCACTGCTAAAGGGCATTTTGGGAATTTCACATCATTGATCAATATAACAACAATAAGTCGAAGAAGACGGTGAAACCTTCAACACTTTGTCAAGATTTCAGCACCCGTTGCAGTGATCAAAATGGTGTGCTCAAACTGAGCAGCAAGGCTGCCATCCCTTGTTAACGTTGTCCAGTTATCCTCCCATGTTATACACTCCGTCGTTCCAAGTGTAAGAATCGGTTCTGCACAAAACAAAAATATATATATATATATCTTGTAATTCGACTGAAAAATAATCCGTCCTTTGGTCAACTATTTTTATAATTTTCATACACGCGCAAGGGATTCAAGAACTCGTTACTCACCTATGGTGAACGTTTGACCTTTGACCATGCTTCCCGGCTTTTCATTGCCTGTATAACAAACGTAACCAATTTTCAAAAATAAATGAAAATTACGCATCAAAATTACACATGAAAGAAATAACAAATGAAAATTAACGCATGAAAAAAAATCAAAATTACGCACCCTGTAAATTTTTTGTACACTTTGTACGTTAACAACCCTTTGTATTTAAACCTTTTACTAGAGTTGAGTTCGTTACAAATCGAAAATGAAAATAAAAACATACGATGATGCAATATAAGTGGCTCTGAATGGAACACGGTCCCCACACCATGGCCCACAAAACGCTCCACGACGCCAAAACCAAATTTTTCCGCATGTTCACTGAGAAAATCACACAAGTGACTAGTTAATAACTTAATACTACAATCGATAGACGCCCTAAAGTAGCTCAGGAAGTCAGTGTTTGACATTCAAAGGTCAACGGTTTTTGTGCAAGAGAATAATTGCTACAATTTCTGTTAGTTAAAAGAGTAAAATACCTAATTCTTTTCCCGATCTTTCTAAAAAGTGCTCCGTCTTTGCAAACTGCAATACCTCTTTCCATACACTCTTCGGTAACCTGTCATCAATGGAGAAAGTGTTTCAGAAACTTGCAACCGAGTATAACTACAAGATCGATAATTTTAATAGAATAAAAATCTTACAGAATTTATATCCTTGGGTCCGATTTTATAACTACTCATAATTATATATTTTTGGTTCAAATTACGTATTCTTTTTAATTATTAATAAGCAATAAATACACTATGAAGTATGAACGAAAAGTTAACAGGGGCAATTTCATATATACCCCTAAAACTAGCTGTAATCATAGTTGTCAATAGTAGCGAATAGCGTATAGCTATGCAGTTAATGCGGTAAAATATCGGTGAGATATCGGTGGGATATCGGTAATTTTAATATAATGCAGAATTTATATAGCAATTTAACACTAATAATTCAGTGATATGTCGGTTATATCGGTCAAATATCGGTCAAATGTCGGTGATATATCGGTCAATATTGCCGATACCGATATTCTGACCGATAATTTACTAGGGGACCGATATAACTGATATATCACCGATATTAACTGCATAGGCGTATAGGTCGAAGGTTGCTTCAAGATAGCGGGATTTTTAATATAAATAGCGATTAAATATAGCTGGATTTTAGGTTTTTGTTAAATATACATACATGTAAAATAGCGTATATACCAGGGTGTTTTGATATAATATACATATAATTTTTTTTAATCTTTTTTCTAGTGTATCGCTATTTATAAAATAGTGCCCGCTATTTGTCGCTATTCGCCATTAACAACTTACAACTATGGTTGTAATATCAGATTTACCTAACCAAAAATATTAATATCAAATATATCCCACTTGAAATTTCATATTTACCAACCTCATCAAATACAGATCATAATATGATTATTATACCCTTCTTGCACTTCAAACTCTCATAAGGGTATTTATGTCCGAAATATGAATTTTTTTTTTTTAGAGGGAAATCGACAATATGAAAATTGGTATGTTTGATAGTGTAATTTTTTTTAGGTACGTATGACATTATGCAAGTTTTAAGGGGGTATATGATATTATCACGAAACTAAAAACCAGACTTTTGAAAAGAAAAAGTGGCAGTGTACCTTAACAAGTCGTTTCGCAGCATCATCAACATTTCCACAGAAAAAAGTCTTTGAGGTATCACCATGATAACCCTGATTAAAAAAAATAAAAAAAAACAATATATTAAACAGAAACATAATCTTCCCGTATAAATATTAGTTGATTGATTCCATTATCAGCTTACATTTAAGTAAACGGTGACATCGATATTTATGATATCTCCATCTTGCAGTTGACGAGAATCAGGTATTCCATGGCACATACACTCATTGACAGACGTACACACGCTTTTCGGGAACCCACCGTAGCCAAGAGGTGAAGGGTAAGCACCGTTATCTATGATCATTTGGTGCACAGCTTTGTCTATTTCATTTGTTGTCACCGATGGCTGAAAAGATTATCAAATTATTATTTAGAACATCCAAACACTAATTTTACCGTCCGTTTTATTATAACTGTGATCCAATTATCTTATTTTGACTATTCGAAAGGTTAAAACTAGAACAGATTTTCAATCCAAAACATATCAAAAATGGCAGATTTGTCACCAGCCTTTGTTACTGGAATATATCCATATGGTAAACTAATCACCTATGTAAGGATGTAAACGAACACATATGAGAGCTGAGACTTTGTTCATATTCGTTCGTTTAACTTAACCGAACAGATGAACAAGCACGGACATATAAACGAACTATAAACCTAATCATCATCATCATCATACTCAGTATATCCCACCAATAGCAAAGCTAAGGTAGGGTCTGAGGAGGGTGAGATGTAGACAGCCTTACCTCTACCCCATAGGAATAGAGAGGCTGCTTCCAATGAGACCCCCGGCTCGATTGTAGTTTTGCATCAAGCCTTGGACATAAGGCACATAACACTCGGCAATTGAGACAAACACCGATTAGTGCATGTACCCCCTTGTCTTTTGGCTATCAACGCCACCACATGATGCATGATTAACCATCCCCCTCTTTTAACGTTATTTTCACGAAATTAGTAAAATAACGTTAAAATTAGTGCCCTTTCACTTTTGCCCCCCGAGCGCCCACACATATATACATTATATGAGCATACCACAAGCGGGGCGTAGAACTATAAACCTAATATATATACTTATTACTAGGTTATAATCTCGTGTATTACATGGGTTGATAAATGTAATGTTACATAATTAGCAATAAAAAAGTTATGTTTGAAAAAAAAAACATATGCATTGAATAGAACGATTGAATAAACCGGTGTATTATACTAATAGAATAAAATATAATGTAACTTGTTAACATATACAATCGTCAAGATAGTATTTAAAAATGAAAATTGACGTGACAGTTATAAATTTTGTTAAGTTAATTTTTAAAACATTATGCCTTTCAACCGGGTATTAACTTTGATTTTTTTAATACCACCTATTGTTTATTATTATTGAACATATTGAAGTTTTAGCATTCTTATCCTCTAACCACATTAAATATTTGAAAATTTTAGAAATCATTCATAAAACAATTATCATCATTATTCTTCGTTTTTAAAATTTTTAACAAACATATTTTTGAACTTGGATAAGCTTTTAAGTAAAAAATATAAGTTTATTTAAAAAAATAATAATTAACTTCATATTAAATTCATTTTGTTAATGATATGATAATTATCTTTAATTAAAATAATAAACATCCATAATTAAGTAGGAGACAGAAGCAGGAAAACAAAAAATTAGATGGCTCCAGTGAATGACATGTGTCCCCCATTATTTTCTTTCATTATAATAGATAAGTATAGATATAGATATAGATATGTTCTTACCCTAACCAATGTTCCCGCATACTCCAAAACTCTAGCAGCCAGCTGGCAAGCAGCCCTCATACGCTCAATCCCTTCTTCATCATGAATTTGAAATTCACTTGAAATCTCCGGTAACACCTTTGTGCTTACATAAGGAGGCTTCTGTATGTGATCGGGCACAGGAAGACGTGGCGATACCTTTAAACGCCTTAAAGGTGTTCTTCGTTTAGTTGGGTTCGTAGTTCTTTGCTCACGTTCCCTACACGTTCAATTAATATTAACCAAGAAAAGAGTAAATTGCCAGAATAGTCCCTAAGGTTTAGTCATGTTTGCCACTTCCATCCAAAACAACTTTTTTGTACCATATTGCTCTTCACTTTTGGGATTTTTTTGCCATTTTCATCCATATGTCTAACTTTTTTGCCAAAATCGTCCCTAAGGTTTGGAAATTTTTGCCATTTTCATCTAAATATCAGACATAAAAAAAACTCAAAGTAGACGTTTGGATGAAAATAGCAAAAAAATCCCAAAAGTGAAGGGCAGGATGGTACAAAAAAAGTTGTTTTGGATGAAATTAGCAAACATGCCCAAACCTCAGGGGACTATTTTGGCAATTTACTGTCAAGAAAAATGTGTTTGAAACTAGGTATATGTGCAAAGTGTATTTTAGCCCAAATACTATAATTCTACTTACCTTCTTATTCTCATAGCCTCCTCCAGTCCGGATAATCTCTTTGCTAAAACCAAAAATTGTTTTCTTCCGTTTGAATTGTTACCTGAATTTGCAAATCATTCACCAAAACACATGATAATATTAAAATGTGCTTGCTTTAGAGGTGTGAATTTCTAACACGGCATGAAACTCACGAATATAGGTTTATTTTAAACGGGTCGGGTCAATTCCAGGCCAAACATGCTAACGCATTTAACAAAACGGGTCGTCTCTGGATTGGCTTGGTGGGTTGACCCGTTTATGTTTTAAAATAATTAAAAAACCGTATTCTGTCATAACTCAAATTGGTTGGATATTTTATGCCAAATTTTTAAATTTAAAAAAGAAATGAGTGTTAGATTGTATAGTATATACATAATTTTGTATATATATACAAAACTTTTGTTGTAGATTAGTAACATTAGAGTATTTACATGCAAGAAAAGGAGTTAACTGTTATTTTCGTCTCTGTGGTTTGTCCAATTTTGCCAGTATATACCAAGTTTTAAATTTGTACCATCTTTGTCCTTAACATTCTTGAAACATGTCAGTTCCATCCAAAAAAAACATGAGTTAACTGTCTGTGGTTTGTCCAGTTATTCGATTCAACCTTAGCTTTTTGGATGGAACTGACATGTTTCAAGCATGTCAGGGACGGAAATGGTACAAATTTGAAATTTGGCCTAGACTGCCATAATTGGACAAACTATAGCAACGAAAATGGCAGTTAACTCCAAGAAAAAGTATGCTAAACAAAATTTCAAGTTAAACGGGTCATGTTTATCTCAACCCGTCAAAACCCGTGTTGATTTCAGGCTCATGTGTCAATATTTCCGGGTTCGGGTTCCTGTCAAACAATTAATTAACACCCTTAAATTTTGCTTTCGCAATCAAACTGTTTAAATATTTACCAAGTATCTGAAACACCCTTAAACCTACACAAAATCTTGTGACAAATTATATCCAAAGACATTCAAACTAAGTACACATATGTAGATGTATCAATAATCTCTACAAACTTTCAAAGTATTGGGCATAACAAACGTATGATTAGTTAAAGATTAAAGAACATTTCAACCCACAAATAATACAAGCTGCAAGATTGATGAAATTACCGGAGATAAAAGGGGAGAAGGTGAGTGTATCCCTGGAGAAAAGAGAAGAGCGTGAAGAAGATAAGTGTTCGCCATGGAAACAAGAGGAAATTGAAGCAGCAACTGAAGAAGCCATTTGCAGATTTTTGTTCCTTCAAAATTGGAAACCCAAAAGGGGATAATTTTTTTTTTTTTTGGAAAGGCAAATAAAATTTATTTAAGAACGGAGGTTTTTTTTAGCCAATGAAGCCACAGCAAAGTGGTGGAGGTGTGTGGGTTTTATCCCATAGGCTCAGGTTCGATCCTGGCTTGTGGTGGGTTTCCCACACTAGGGATTTCACCTGGGGGAGAACCCCAAACCTGGGTGGACGGGTTACATGTACAGGCATGGCCCGGGGTGTAAGCGGAGCTCCACCGCCATCACCAATAGCCGTTCAAAAAAAAAAAAAAAAAAAAAAAAAAGAACGGAGGTTTTAAACTTAAAACCCAAAAGCAAATGGGCTCAAATAGTCCATGGGCTGAGTCAACAAGTTTTGTTTGGGTCGAGATGGTGGGCAAATGCTTCTCTACATGGATCCATGGCCCACTTTGATTATGGATATGGTTAGTGCTGCAAACGAACCGAACCAACATGAAGTCCAAACTGTCTTGTTCGTTTATTAAGTGTTCAAGACGCTTACCGACCGAGATTTTATGTTCGTGTTCGTTTGTTAAGGAAATGAACTTGTTCTTGTTCGTTAGTTAATTTTAGGCAATGAATGAAAACTAATGTTCATGAACACAAACGGAAACAGACGAACACAAACAAGTGTTCATGAACAGAATACATAATACACTGACACTTATTAAATATTTTATTTGTCGTAACAATCATGTGTTTTCTAATATCACCGTAGTAGTGGATAGGATTATAGACAACATAAAGGCTTTAAATTGCCTATGGATTAGAAAAGGTGGACTTAGAGTGGCCAAAGTAGAAAGCTTTTTAGGGTCTGTTTGTTGTTCTTTGCTCGGTTTTGGTTTTAATGAAAGTGGTTGTTCAAAATAATTTAATTTTAATTACATTGTAAAAAATTTTATAAAAAGCATAAGCACATGAAAACCATCTCGATCACTTGGTTATATGATATATCTAATGATGGACTCATAAATTTTGTTTCATTGGTTTCACTAAGTTTTTGTGTTCGGATATCTATCAACTCAATTTTCATATTTTAGATCGGGCTACTTTACAATTTTTCCTGAGTTAGATCAATTCCCATTATCTTTTCAATTGAATTTCAGTGTTTTTATCGTGTAAGGGCATGTTTGGCAAAGCTTATTTTAACAACTTATTGACTTATTTACTTTTTGAAAAGTTAAAAGGTGTTTGGGTTAGTTTATTATGTGAGGGGGAAAAGTAAATAAGTCACTCACTCCATCCTGACTTATTTACTTTTCCAAAAAGTCAATAAGTTATAAGTTGCTCCAAAATAAGCTTAGCCAAACATGCCCTAAGTCCCTTCGGTGTGTCAATTGGGAATCCGTAGTTAACTGGTAAGTCCAATT